>JAAGEH010000997.1:0-11990 GCA_011751065.1 Lasiurus cinereus
TGTTCATTGCAGTATTATTTACAATAGTCAAGATATGGAAGCAACTTGAGTGTTGCTTCCTGCAGAGTCAGTGTTCAATAACAGGACTGAAAAGTACAGATGAATGGACACAGAAGTGGTGTAGGTATAAAACGGAAATGACGGCCATAAAACGAAGGAAATCTTGCATCTGCAACAACACGGATGAACCTAGAGGGTATCATGCTGGCTGAAATAAGTCAGACAGAGCAGACACATGCCATGTGGTTTCACTTAAATGTGGAATCTGAAAAACAAGATAAACGATCAAGCAGAACAGAAACAGACCCCCCAAAACAGAGAACAGACTGGTGGTTCCCAGAAGGGAGGGATTGGGAACTGGGTGAAAAGGTGGAGGGATTGAGAAGTTCAGATTGATGGTTCAAAAACAGTCACAGGAATGTAAAGTACAGCAGAGGGAATATAGTCAATAATATTGTAATCGCTACGTGTGGGGTCAGGTAGGTACTAGATTTATTGGGGTGATCACTTCATAAGTTATGTAAATGTCTAATCACTGGGCTGTACACCTGAAACTAATATAATCTTTTTTAAAAATATATTTTATTGATTTTTTTTAACAGAGAGAAAGGGAGAGGGACAGAGAGTTAGAAACATCTATGAGAGAGAAACATTGATCAGCCACCTCCTGCACGCCCCCTACTGGGAATGTTCCCGCAACCAGGATACAGGCCCTTGACCGGAATCGAACCTGGAACCTTTCAGTCCACAGGCCGACACTCTATCCACTGAGCCAAACCGGTTTCAGCATGAAACTAATATAATCTTGTACATCAACTATAATTGAAAAATAAAAAATATATATTAAAAAAAAAGAAAAATAGACCCCTCCTCCCTCACACACATAAACACACACACACACACACACACACACACAATAGATAAAATAGTGGAGTGGATGGCGGGCAATTCTGTTTTCATTTTGTTTTTTTGTTTGTAATTTGAAAATATATCAAGTCAGTTGTGACGATGCTGATTATAAGTTCTGATTGGTACTTATAATGTGAGATTGTTGGCAATTCCAAAAGAAGTGGTTCTATAATAAATGACGTTTATTTTGAGAAAAATACTTCAAAGCACAGTCTTTGAAGAAGGAGACCATGAGCCATCCTCCCTGCAGAACAGCCCACACAAGGCAGGCAACGCCACTGAGGCAGGTGGCACAGAGGTTGAGGTCTGTGCGCCGCAGGCTGGCACAACCATACGTTTAAGATTTCACATATCATCTCATCCCATTTTCACAACAGCCTTGTGGGACTTTTAAGTCTTTCAGCTGCGGGTTTTCTGGCTCAGATCCATATTAGCAAGGCCACATGCTAATACTCATCCCAGCTGACAAGAGTGTATAGGTCTGCTGTAGGTTTCAGCCTTTACGATGAATTACACTCCTGAAAATACTTTCGTGCTTCAGACCCGTGTAGAAGGAAAGCTCTATGAATTTCTCTCAACTAATGTTTTTATGTTTCTTTCTAATTATTTTTAATAGTAGTTTACAAACCCTTCAAAGCAATTTGGGATTTCACCTTTCAACAAGCGAGCCGTAGCGTAAATGGAAATGTTCAGTAAGAAGGCCTGTTCTGCAGAAATGCGGCCATTAATTCCTGTTTTCTTCCCAGGTAAACTCTGCTGTGCACTTAGTCCATCAGTGACCCAGGGTAGCAGCGTGCCCGACTCAGTAAGTCAGGTTCAAGATCTTCTATGGAAGCTTTAATATTCCTGTGTTTTTTTTTCCTTCATAGCATTTATAATTATATTTCTAATTATGCATTTATTGGTGTAGGGTTTTTTTTGCATTTCATCTAGACCAGTGGTTCTCAACCTTCCTAAGGCCGCGACCCTTGCATACAGTTCCTCATGGGGTGGTGACCCCCAACCATGAAATGTTGCTACTGTGATGCATCGTGATGTAAATATCTGCATTTTCCGATGGTCTTAGGCGACCCCTGTGAAAGGGTCATTCAATTCCCAAAGGGGTCGCGACCCACAGGTTGAGAACCGCTGATCTAGACTGTAGGCATCATATGTTTTTATTCACCATTGAGTCCTGGGTCTTTCAGTGATAGGCCCTCAATAAGTATCTGTTGAATAAAAGTGGATGGCTGTATGTCTAGATTTATATATATATATAAAAGTGTTCCTCCAACTGGTCGCTATGACACGCACTGACACTGACCACCAGGGGGCAGACACTCAATGCAGGAGCTGCAGTGATGTGCACTAGCCAATTACAAAGAAATGGTATCACTGACCTGGTTCCCACAAAGCAATACTCAGCCTCCCCGACGTGGGACACGGGCCCCACCACCACCCCAGAGCTACAGCCCACCACATTGCAGCCCACGCTGCCAAGACCCCATGGCGCAAAATGCGGCCCATACCCAGGCCAGCCTAGAGACACTCACAGTGAGCTCCAGGTAATGACATCACGTAGCAACGCCTGGCTTCCTCTCCCTAGAGACTAGCCTCCTTGCAGTTCCTTCTGCCCAGGAACATGACTTGCTTTACAGCCAGGTGCAAACATTTCACACTTTTACCAAATGTCTGTGAAGTGTTTTCCCGTGCCTCATCTCATTTGATCCTCACAGAAGTCCTGGAATAGATAGATAGGAGACTTGAGAGAATTCTAGTTTTTCATTAGCCAGAAAAGAGATTTAGAAAGTTTAGAAACTTGACCTGACTGAAAAGAAGAAATGGTGGGTCTTGAAAATGACTTCACGTTTTTTCACTGTGCAGAATATAGTCAAACACTGCTGCAGTTAAATATTTTACCCTTTGTTCTCCATGCATGATCTACAATAATAATCTGCTTTGTGTTGATATTTACTGCTGTGTTGCTGACAATTACCTGAAAGAGAAGTTGGGGTACTTCACTGGGCTGGGAAAAGTTTAGCTACATCAGAAAGCAGGTCTAATTAAGCAAGTTTATTCTATGTATATAAAAGGCTAAGTTGACTCGCGCATGTGCAATACATATGAAGCTCTCGCTGGTGCCAGTTGCATGTGTGTGTTTCGATCTGTCACTGTCCATCATGAATGTGGTTGACACTCTATTGTAGAGAAAGAGCGAATAGTGATATTAAGATATTTCTTCTAATTAATTTCCTTTCAATGTGCACAAATCCGTGCACTGGGCCACTAGTATATGTATAAATGGGTAGATGGATAGACAGACCAAGGAGGAAGTCAGAAAATGGGTCGGTCATTTTGGACTGCTAGGATTGAAGAAGGCTTCATACGTGACCTGGGATTTAATCTGGGCCTTGTAAAGGAGGCAAGAGTAGGATCTCAGCCCACATGTTGAAATACACAACCTTTATTACAGCTTTAATTTTTCTGTTAAGTGCATTTTCTGTTAAGTGCATTCTAAATTGAGCCTTCCAGCTTTCTTCTTCAACACCTGTGGGTAAAGAAGGCATTGCTATGTTAAGCAACGGAGCTAATGAAAAGAGGAAATGAAAACCATTCTTAAATGAATAAGAGTCTCACTTCCTCTGCAGCTTCCTTTAATATGATGTATCCTTGTACAAAAAAAAATGGTTCACTTTCTAGGACTTTTTTCTAAAAGGCAAAATTAAGCCATGTTCACCTTTCCCACAGACCTGCAGGATGCATGAAAGACAGTGGGAACGGGTGACTTGGGGATAAATTGCTTGCTTCTCTGCAGAACGAATGGAAATGTGATGCGACTCAGGCCGTGTTTCTCCTCCTCAACCCAAGAGCCCAGGCCTTTGGTGCCCTAATTCACCACAGTATGTTCCCTGCCTCGCCCTGCAGATGGCGGAGTTTTCAACTTCCTACAAGACTTAGGGCAGTGGTTCTCAACTTGTGGGTCGCCACCCCTTTGGGGGTTGAACGACCCTTTCAGGGTTGAACGACCCTTTCACAGGGGTCGCCTAAAACCTGCGGAAAATGCAGATATTTACATTACAATGCATAACAGTAGCAAAATTTCATGGTTGGGGGTCACCACCACATGAGGAACTGTATGCAAGGGTCTCGGCCTTAGGAAGGTTGAGAACCACTGACCTAGGGGATTATGTGACTGCAACAAGGCTTCCTCTTCGCGCATGTCTTCATCCCCCTCTTTCTAAGTTCTCTCCCCCATGCACCTTGCGTCCCCTCTTCCAAATGTTCGCTCTGAAATTTAGTTGATCTAGCAAATGAAAAAGTAATTCTCCCTTTGCATTTGCTTTTACATCATTTGGGTTCAGAACGAGACTCTCCCTTAAGGGCATGTCAGGATTCTCCTTGCTCGGACTTCCCAATCGTCTCCTGGATTCTCCCCAGGACAAAGACTGTGACCTGACCCCAAGGCCATCCCTGCAGCCCAGAGCAGATGCTTGTGGGCACTGCCTTTACGAGTTTCCCATCTCTTGATCTGAGATTTTAAACATCCTTTGCTAACAGGTCAAACCTCACTCACTGGATTCCTCCTCCTGAGCTCCGCGCAGCACATCGCTGTCCGTCTGGTACACAGGGACGCTGGGCAGGTGGTCTCAGGCACCAGCTGAGCTCTAGGCAGCTTCCGGGCCCCTGGGGACTCAGGGCAGCCCCCTTACCCCTTGCCTCCGTCACCAGCAGAGACTTAGGATCCGAGAGGGGATGGATCGCCCAGCTTCCATGATTTGCAGCCTTAACGATTCAGGAAAGCCAATCTGTCCTTAAAAAAAAAGGGAAACACCGCAGGACCAGGAAGCACTGGTTCCCATGGCAACGGCCTGGGTCAATGGCACAGTCACACCTTCTGCAGCCTTGATTGTGTCTGTAGCTACCATCTCGGCGCTTTCTTTTGTGTGAGCCTCTCTTCTCCGCTCCATTCCCATCTCTGCTGGGAGAACCTCAAACTGAGAAACGGCAGGAGCTGAATTTAAAGTAAAAGCTGCAGAAGCCTTAATAAGACTCCGCAGCCCGGCCTGCGCGGTTCAGTGGTGGAGCATCAACCTATGAAACCAGGAGGTCAGGGTTCAATTCCAGGTCAGGGCACATGCCTGGGTTGCAGGCTCGGTCCCCAGTAGGAGGCGTGCAGGAGGCAGCCCGTTAATGATTCTCTCTCATCATTGATGCTTCTCTCGCTCTCCTCCCTCTCCCTCTCTGAAATCAATAAAAATATATATATAATTTTTAGAAACCACAGAGCTCTGCTTATTTGGAAACTCAGACACGTGCTCACTGAAACCCAGGCCTGTATCCTGCCCCTCAGAACCTTTCTTCCCACCCTCTGTCCCAGCTTGGAAATTCATGACTTGCAATACCCACCCAACGGCTTTGGAAATCAGTCCAAATCATTCTGCCTTCCACGGCCGTGAGCATGGTGGACACCAGCTTTGTCAGGCAAAGCCCACGCCCTCCAGCTGTGGCAGCTGCCCTGTGCCACGGCCTTTGCTCACGGGACTCGCTGCCTCTGGCTTTCTCGTCCGCCCTCCACAGGGACGTGGCACGCATCTCCTTCAGGTTCTTGGACACACCCTGCACTCGGCTCCACACGGCTGTGCCTCTTTCTGGACATTGTTCCCTCGGCTCTGCCTGTCTATAGGCGTCTTGTGGTGGGAGAGCTGAATGGGATGAGCTCACTAGCTGGGCGTCTGGGAGAAGAAGAGCTTCTGGCCGCCAGGCTGCCATCCCCCCCCGGTTCAGGCAGGTGGAGAGCCTGGCAGGAAGGTCAGGGACCAATGCCCTCCCTGACGAGGCACAGTCACCAAGGATTTACCAGCAACCAAGCTGGTGTCTAACTTCCAACCAGGTTAACACACAGACCCCTTCGCTCTTCTCCTCACAGCTGACCTTACCAGCAGTTGTGGGGGAACCGGGAGAGAACAATGGAAATTGTCGTCAGTTTCTCTTTTTCCGGCTCAGACTCTCTTTCTGTGCTCTCCCATCCCCTATTCTCCCTTTTGTCCTTCTCTCGTTTGCACCCCCTGGTCACGTCCTCTCCTCCTCTTCTTCCCGGCACCCCTTCCATTTCTGGCTCCTATCTGCATCCTTTCTTACATCACTCTGTCCCTGCGAGATACAGATAAGAAAGTCTGTCTCCATCTACCGAGAAGAGCTGTTTGGATTTGCGTTGTGTTACCACCAGCAGAAGCGACCACATGACCGCGATTATGAGGAAGGATGTCGGGGGCGGGAGAGGAGACAGCGCGTGTGGCTTGCCGTGCAAAGCTGGGGCTCGTCGGGCCTGCGACACAGATCTGGGCTCTGAGACCACGGCCAACAACGGCACCTGCTCCCGGCCTGTGACCCGAAACACCCCCCTCTCCGCCTCACACTCAGCTATGTCAGTTTTCATTGCATTTTCTTTCCTACTGGACTCTGCGGTCCGGGCCCCAGCTCCCCCCAACCCCCTACCCCCACCCCATGGCCCAGCTCAGTGAGAAGCAGACAGAGGCACTCAGCACATATTCCTTGGACGGACTCATTGTTTAAAAAACAAAACAAACGGTCACTGCTTAGCAAAATGCACAATTCCTTTCCGTCCCCTGAGCAGTAAATGAGTGTCGGGACGGTGACTCTGAGCACGAGGCACTTCCATTTGTTGCAAGGAGTTCACGGCGACGTTCTCGTGGGACATGCGTACAGACCCACCTGCCACAGCACAGTCCGTGTGTCCACATGCCAAGAGTGCCGCAGGCAGCACGGAAAGAGGCCGGTGTCCAGGCTGACAGGCCCTCAGAGGCGCTGAGCAGAGCCGGTGACAGCGAGGAGAGCCACCAGGACAGCGAGGTGGGGTAGGCAGGGCAGGGTTGGCTGCGATGGAAGCAGAGCGATGGCGGGAAAGGAAGCGGAAACCAGCTGCGGGAAGCCATGCGTCCCGCAGGTAGACGTGTATCCGGTCTTTTCCCAAAGGTTACAGGCAGCGGGCGATGGGCCCTGGAAGACGTTTTCTGGGGAGAAATCGCAGCGTCCCCCGGGGAACGGTGGGTGCGTAGCAACCTGAGCTATTAACTCTTTTTTTTTTTAAATTAAATCTTTATTATTCAATTACATTTGTTTCCCTTTTTCCCCTCCCTAGATCCCCTCCACCCAGCTCCTACCCTTCCCTTTGCCCTTCCCTCCCTCCCGTTGACCTCATCCATAGGTGTGTGATTTTTTTGTCCAGTCTCTACCTGTGTACACCCCTCACCCCTTTCCCCCTGAGAATGATCAGTCCCCTCCCTTTCTGTGCTCCCGATTCTATTGTATATTCACCAGTTCATTCTGTGCATCAAATTTTCAATTCCCTTAATTTTTAAATTTCCTTGTTGATAGCTATGTATTTGTTGTTCATCATTTTTTGTCTTTTACCTCTTTCTTCTTCCTCTTCTCTGAACTGTTAACTTTTTTTTTTAATATATAGTTTATTGATTTTTCACAGAGAGGAAGGGAAAGGGATAGAAAGCCAGAAACATTGATGAGAGAGAGACATCGATCAGCCGCCTCCTGCACACCTCCTACTGGGGATGTGCCCACCACCAAGGTCCATGCCCTTGACCAGAACCAAACCTGGGACTCTTCAGTCCGCAGGCTGACGCTCTATCCACGGAGCCACACCGGTCTCGGCTGTTGTTCATCATTTTTTTTTTTTGTCTTTGACCCTTTTCTTCTTCCTCTTTTCTGAGCTGTTAACTCTTTTTTTAATATATATTTTATTGATTTTTCACAGAGATGAAGGGAAAGGGATGATAGAAAGCCAGAAACATGGATGAGAGAGAGACATCCATCAGCCGCCTCCTGCATGCCCCCCACCGGGGATGTGCCCACCACCAAGGTCCATGCCCTTGACCGGAATCGAACCTGGGACCTTTCAGTCCGCAGGCCGACGCTCTATCCACTGAGCCAAACCGGTCTGGGCTGTTGTTCATCATTTTTTGTCTTTGACCTCTTTTTTCTTCTTCCTCTTCTCTGAGCTGTTAGCTCTTAACCTGAGCAGAGAACGAGGGGGACGCAGGGGGGGTGGGGGGAGAAGGCGCAGGAGCTGAGGCTCATCCCAGGGACGGAGTGGGGTCCCACCGGAGGCCCCAGCGGCAGTGACGTCGGCCCCGGGTCCGGGGTCCGGGGTCCGAGCCGGTCAGTACGCGTCCGGCAGGATGTAGATGTCCTCCTCGTCCTGCGGGCAGGCGGGCGCGTGGAAGGGCGCGCCGAGGTCGCCAGCGGCCGCGTTCCCGTACACGTGCTCCTCCTCGGGGCCCGCGTTCTCGTACACGGCGCCCCGCGCGGGCAGGTTCTCGTAGTGGCCCCACGGCTCTGGGGGCTCCGGGGGGTCCTCGCCGGCCGCGGGGCGCGGGGCGGGGGCCAAGGCGCGGAGGCCGGGGGCGCCCTTGTCGAGCGTCCGGGCCCAGTCCCGCCGGCGCCCCCGGCCCCGCAGGAGCCCCGGGAGCCCCCGGAGGGCGAGGGCGGCCCGGCGGCGTCTCCAGCGCCAGGCGCACCCCGCCCCGGCCGCCGCCGCCAGCAGCAGCAGCAGCAGCCCCAGCCCCGCGGCCACGCCCGCCGCCCCGCCGCCCGCGCCGCCCCGCAGCATCGCGGCGCAGGCCGGCCGTGCGGGGGCGCGGAGGCCGCCGAGGAGCTCACAGGCGCAGCCCGCGGGGAGGGCGCTGCGGTTATTCTGGTGCTGGTGCTGGTTCCGGTTCCGGTTCCGGTCCCGGTTCTGGTTCCGGTTCCGGTTCTGGTTCAGGTTATGGTTCTGATTCTGATTCTGGTCCCGGTTCTGGTTCTGGTTCTGGTTCTGGTTCCGGTTCTGGTTCTGATTCTGGTTCTGGTCCCGGTTCTGGTTCCGATTCCGATTCCGATTCTGGTTCTGGTTCCGGTTCCGGTTCTGGTTCCGGTTCTGGATCAGGTTCTGTATCTGGTTCTGATTCTGGTTCTGGTTCTGGTTCTGGTCCCGGTTCTGGTCCCGGTTCTGGTTCAGGTTCTGGTTCTGATTCTGGTTCTGGTCCCGGTTCTGGTTCCGATTCCGATTCCGGTTCTGGTTCTGGTTCCAGTTCCGGTTCTGGTCCCGGTTCTGGTCCCGGTTCTGGATCAGGTTCTGGATCTGGTTCTGATTCTGGTTCTGTTCTGGTTCTGGTTCCGGTTTCCGGTTCTGGTTCTGGTTCCTGTTTCCGGTTCTGGTTCCGGTTCCGGTTCTGGTCCCGGTTATGGTCCCGGTTCAGGTCCCGGTTCTGGTTCTGATTCTGGTTCTGGTCCCGGTTCTGGTTCCGATTCCGATTCTGGTTCTGTTTCTGGTTCTGGTTCCGGTTCCGGTTCTGGTTCTGGTTGGAGAACCGCTCCCGGAGCGCCTCCGGGCATCGCCCGCCCAGGGCCGCGAGGTCGGGGCCGGGCAGCGCGTGGAGGCGGCCGGGCGGGGCGCGTGGCTGAGGTCGCTCCCCGCGCGGCGCCCGTGAAGGAGCAGCGGCTCCGGCTCCTCCGGGTCGGGGGGCGCGTGGCCCCCGGGTCCCTCCGCGGCCGGACTCCGGTGAGTCGGTGAGTCGGGGCGGCGGTGCAGAACAGGAAGCTCAGGGACAGGAAGGTGGGGCGGCCTGCCATCCAGGGACCTGCGGCGAGGAACACAGGGGCGCGCGTTGGTGACCTTCACGAGGATGATGAACCCCATTTCAGGGGACACCCCGAGCTGCATGCGGGAGGGCAGCTGGCAGACCGGCCCCCGAGGCGGAGGGTCGCGGCGGGCCTGGAGGGTATTTCCACGCCCGCATCCATGAGCCACTGCGCTGTCCACGCAGCGTGTCAGCCTAAACCTCCCCCTCCTCCTCCTCCTCTTCCCGCTCCTCCTCTTCCTCCTCCTCCTCCCCCAGTGGTCGGCAAACTGCGGCTCGCGACCCAGGGTTTGCCCTTCTGCTGACTAGTGAGTGCGCGGACCACTGACCTGAACCCCTGGGGGTGGAAGCTGTCTCCCCACCTGGGTGAGTGCTGGGCGGAGACCAGGCCCGGGCATCTCTGATCTGGAGGACAGCAGACCCTGGCGCAGAGGGAGGCGATCAGCGACTCCTGAATGAACGATAAACAACACGACTGGCTCCGAATCCCAGCACCAAACCGCTTAAATCAGCGGCTCTCAACCCTTTGGGGGTCGCACGACCCTTTCCCAGGGGTCGCCTAAGACCCTCGGAAAATGCAGACATTGACGTCACGATGCATCACAGGAGCAGAATGTCATGGTTGGGGGTGAACCACCCCATGAGGAGCTGTAGGCGAGGGTCGCGGCCTGAGGAAGGTGGAGAACCACTGGCTTAAATGGACACTATAAAACTCAAGACCTGGCGCGGCCGGGCGCTGTCCCGTGCACCAAAAGGGTGCCGTTCAGTGGCGCATACCCAGGCTGCGGCTCCATCCCCAGGAGGGGGAGTGCAGGAGGCAGCCAGTGGCTCTTCCCCTCTCATGTCAATGTTTCTCTTTCTCTCCCTTCTTCTCTCTAAAAACCAATTTAAAAAAAAAAAAAAAACCTTTAAAAATATGCCTCAAGCCAAGACCGGTGTGGCTCAGTGGATAGAGCGTCGGCCTGCGGACTGAAAGGACCCGGGTTCGATTCCGGCCGGGGGCATGTACCTTGCTGGCGGGCACATCTCCAGTGTGGGGCGTGCAGGAGGCGGCTGATCGATGTCTCTCTCTCATCGATGTTTCTGACTTTCTATCCCTCTCCCTTCCTCTCTGTAAAAAATCAATAAAATATATTTTAAAAAAATATGCCTCAAGCTATGTCTTCTACAGGAGGGGATAGCTTATGCTTAAGAGAGGAGCTATGTGACATAAAATATTTTTTTGAAAGCCTTCCTAGCACCCTTCCCGAAACTCCCAGCCAACAACTTCCATTCAAGTGAGATGATGTTAGACTTAGAGGGTTTTCTTCAATGTTTTAAAATTGCAAAGAGGAAGGACTGTGCTGAAGGTTCTCGTTTGATTTTATCAACAAAACAGTACAGTGTTTTCCAGTTACACAGAGAAATAGTTCCATCCAGTCGCTGTTTTCTGTTTTATCGACGTAATTGACCATAAGACTGGATATATGGTTAAGACGTGCAACATGGTTTGACAGATGTGTGTGCATTGTGAAATGATTGCCACATTAAGTTTAGCGAGCATGCCTCACCTCCCATAGTTACAAGTCTTCTCTTGAGGTGAGAAGTTTTAAGATCTGTTCTCTTAGCCACTTCCAAATCTGCAATATGCTTAACAGAACGGTCCTCCAATATCGTTCATGGTGCTGGTGAAAGGTTGTCATCTTTAACTCATTCACCTTCAGTTCAGAGTTTACATTGGGTCACCTCCTAACACCTTTCCCTGGATCGCTATCTCCTTCAGCCCCATGGCTGCCACACGAAGCAGACACTACTGTAATCTCCACTTTACGAGTGAGAAAAGACAAGATTAAAGCAGTTACGTCACTTCTTGAACAGCCAAGATTCAAGTAAAACTTCCCCCCCGCCCCAAATATTATTCTCACCCAGATTCCTGTACCCAGTTGTCAGGCGCAGCTGTCTCTGTGAATTGAGGGCCGGGAACTTATCTAATTCCCCTCTGTGACCAGTACGGCTAGTGTATTAAGTACTGGTTAATGAACGAGCATAAAACTCAGGGAACATATAACCCATACACAGGAAAAAGGGAGCCCACAACTCCGGCCTGGCTGGCTGTGACTCGTCGAGTCCAACAGTGACCTTGTCCAAGCCACTCCTGGTTACAGCGGGTGGAACACACACTGGATATGAGATGCGGTTCGTGTATACATGTGCCTGACACAACCACAGGGACCATAACCCCCCCGGCCTGTGGGGAGCTGCCCCGGGCATACGGGGGTACCAGAGACCTGAAAGCAGGCTCTGGACCTAGCTCTCTGCTTTCTCACCCTTCAATTTAATAAACAAGAATTCTGAATGCTAAGTCTAGACATAGCTCTCTGCTTTCTTACCCTTCAATTTAATAAACAGAGATGTGAATGCAGAGTTTAGACATCACTAAACAGCTTGGCTGAAAAAATGTGGATGCCT
>JAAGEH010000998.1:0-12162 GCA_011751065.1 Lasiurus cinereus
TGGAGTCTCAGGGCTTAAGGGACCGCCTTGCCTTCCAGTTGGCCCCGTCCTCCACGACCCCTGAGTCTCACGTGACTGGGTAATGGCTGGAGCGACCCTTGTGCGCGCCCGCACCTGCAGTACCTCTAGACCGCTGCCTTTCCAGCTCCCCTGTGCACTAGGACCACAAGAGTCTAGGTCCCCAGGGTTTCGCCCGAAACAGGGGCTTAGTGGACTCAGAAGTGGCACAGTTCGGAGGGTCTGTCTCCCGCCCACTCGCGAAAGCCAGCGGCACAATCAGCAATCTGTCCTTCGCGCAGCACCGTGCGCGTGCGAGAGCGGACCTGATCTTCTGCGACTCCCCTAAATTTCCATGCACCTCTCCCTTTTCACAGTCCAAACTCCCCCCGTATGAGTTTCGGCTGGATCTGGGGTTTAGTGTCGTAAGATAAGGGGTTCAATGCCGTTGGGAGTCTCTGTTTCCCTCCCGCCAGAGAAAGCCAGCCAGGTACTCTGGCACCCGCTCTCTCAGCGCGCGCGTCTCTGTACCTCGGCTTTTTGCAGCTCCTCTGGGTTTCTGTGAGCCCCTCTCTTTCCTTCTAGCTGTAGAACTTACACTCAGCCAGCTTTCCTGTGGTTCTGGATGATGTCTGTTCTGTCTTTTAGTTGTAGTTTTGAAATTGTTGTGCGAGGCAGTAGTGTAGGTGTTTACCTATGCCACCATCTTGGATTCTCCCCAACATGCAGTCTTTGAGTCTCATCACAGAATCCAAGAAGAGGACACCTGTGCCTTTCTATCAGTTTCTATGGATTTGTTGTTGTTGTTGTTTATTTTTATATAACTAAAAGAATGATGTCTATTTTTTTCTCTTTTTTAAAGTTGCTTTATTGATTAAGATATTACATATGTATCCTTATATCCCCATTGCCCCCCACCCCCTATTCATGCCCTCACCCCGCTGTTGTCTGTGTCCATTGGTTAAGCTTATATGCATGCATACAAATCCTTTGGTTGATCTCTCTCCCTTACTCCCACCCTCCCCTACCTTCCCTCTAAGGTTTGACAATCTGATCGGTGCTTCTCTGTCTCTGGATATGTTTTATAATGTGGCTTTTATAAAAAATAATTTGCAAATATATTTTGTCTATCTCCAGGGTATTACTTATCAAACCTAATGGGCAGCTGATCCACATGACAACCTCCAGTTCTAGGCAAACTAAAAATAAGTTTCCTCATGAACAAAACATGATATTACAAAAATTATTGCAAATAATAAGCTCATATCAGTGAGAAAGATGACATGGTTTGTAGTATTTAGCTAATGTAGACCTGACTTTGTATCACAGGGACATTTTACCTGTGAATTTGCACATGTAGAGACTGTCAGAAAGAGCTATAGGTGCATGGTGGCTCTGGCAGATACATGTGGACATTCAGATTCAGTGTCGTCCTGGACCTGAAGGTGACTTCTCACCGAGGCCCTCTCCAGTGCTTAAAGTGCTCACCCTGTCAGGAAACCTCAACTGATAAGCACATTAGAGTCAAGAGCTAGAAGCGTGGGCTGAATGTTCCATCAGGAAGATAGCAATGAATAGATGCCTAATCTACTTTTTGGTTGCATTTGGCAAATACGCTGCAGCATTTGGCTGTGCTTTTAAAACAACCTATAATGTGGCATCGGCTTGTTCTCTGACTAATGAATAAAGATCCATTTATTCCATAAATGTTTGCTGAGCTACTGTAGACACTATTAGGCACTAGGGACACAGCAGGAAACAAGACAAGCTCTCAGTCCACACAGACCCACAGAGAAGAGGATTTCTTCTACTTCACATTAAGTATCCTAATGTTCAGCCCCCCAAATAGCATATCACTCAAGAAAGCCCGTAAATAACAGAAATGGCCTTCACAGACACCAATCAGAGCCATGAAGATCTGTGAACTCAGTCCATGTGCCGAAAACTTTCAGGAGGCCCCTCCACCTTGAACGTGCACTGGTCCCCCACTGTCTTCACTTTGTGAGAAACTGTCCCATCTGACACTGTTTCTTTCTACTACAATCAGGATCCAGAGTCCAGGGCAGACCAGCAGCTGTTCTGAGGATAAAATAATGTACTTATTCACATTCTAGTGCAATCTTTTTTATTCATACAGTGATGTCCTTTCTCCTTTTCATTTGTCCCGACTGATGCCAATTTACCTACTACATTCGCCTTCATGGTTCACAATTTATAATCATGAACTGAACCAAATCGAACATTCTCCTCTTATGACGTGGATTTTCCCAGAACAAAATCTCGTCAAGCAATCCTCTCTCATGTGAATACATATGCCCAAGAGTTGATTCATAATCTGCAGAGCACTGGATTTGCCCACATGTGAAGTAAAAGATCAGCGAGCATGTGCATACTCGAGTCACTGCTTTTCCATACTTGTACCATGGGTTTTATGCAGCATTTTATGCAATGAAAAAATTTTGCCAAAATCCTATTCTCTTTCTCTTAATATTGCCTAAGTTATTTTGACTTTTTTTATTTCATTGAAGAATTCAGCAACCTCATTTTGTTTTTTGTTTGTTTTTAATCTTTTTTATTTTAATAAATCTTTATTGTTCAGATTATTACAATTGTTCCTCCTTTTTCCCTCCATATCTCTCATCCACCTGGCTCCCACCTCACCCTCTGCCCTTACCTCCCCCCCCCCCCCCACATTGTCCTCATCCATAGGTCTATGATTTTTGTCCAGTATCTCTCCCTGCACCACCCCCTCACCTCTTTCCCCCTGAGAATTATCAGTCCACTCCCTTTCTATGCCCCTAATCCTATTATATTCACCAGTTTATTCTGTTCATCAGATTTTCACTTGACTTTTAGATTCACTTGTTGATAGATATGTATTTGTTGTTCATAATTTTTACATTTACCATTTTCTTCTTCTACTTCTTAAAGAATAACTTTAAGCATTTCATATAATACTGGTTTGGTGTTGATGAACTCTGTTAGTTTTTTCTGATCGGTGAAGCTCTTTATCTGCCCTTCAATTCTGAATGATAGCTTTGCTGGGTAAAGTAGATTCTTGGTTGTAGATTCTTGGTTGTAGATTCTTGCTATTTATCACTTTAAATATTGCTTGCCACTCCGGTCTGGCCTGCATAGTTTCTGTTGAGAAATCAGCTGACAATCATATGGGTGCTCCGTTATGATTAGGTAATGAACTGTTTTTCTCTTGCTGCTTTTAATATTCTCTCTTTGTCTTTTGCTCTTGGTATTTTAATTATAATGTGTCTTGGTGTGGTCCTCTTTGGATTCTTTTTATTTGGGGTTCTGTGCGCTTCCTGGACTTGTAAGTCTATTTCTTTTTCCAGGTGGGGGAAGTTTTCAGTCATTATTTCTTCCAATATGTTTTCAGTATCTTGCTCTCTCTCTTCTTCTGGCACTGTTGGTATGTTTGAAGCTGTCCCAGAGGCTCTTCACATTATCTTCACACTTTTGGATTCTTTTTTCTTCTTGCTTTTCCAGTTAAGTGTTTTTTGATTCTTTATATTTCAAATTTTTGACTTGATTCTTGCCTTCCTCTAGTCTGATGTTAGGTTTCTGTATAATATTTTTTATTTCAGTCAGTGTATGTTTAATTTCTAGTTGGTCCTTTTTCATATCCTCTTGGGTCTCGCTAAATTTATCCATTTTTTTCTAGGAAATTCTTAAAAAACTTTATAATTGGTTTTGAATTCTATATCCAGTCTTTGTTTTCCTCCATTTCTTTTGTTTGTGATCTGTTCTTTTGTCTCCACATATTTTGCTGCTTCCCTGAGTTGGTAGAATAGCTTTGTGTGCTAGATGTCTTATGTGGCCCAGTAGCTCTGCCTCCCCAGTTACCTGAGGTGGACACTCTTGGTGCATCCCTTTGTGAACTGTGTGTACAGTCTTGTTACAGTTAATCCTTGATTGTTATTGGTATCACTGGAAATTGACCTCCTAGCCAACTGGTTGTGAGGATTAGCTGTGTCAACGCATGCGCACTTGCCCCCAGAACTGCCTTTTATGCATGTGCGTGCGCATGTGAACTTCCAGACCTCTGCCTTTCAGGTTCTCCTGAGTTTCCATGTGCTCTAGGGACCCGTATGAGTCTGGGTCTCCAGGGTCTTGCCCAAAACTGGGGTTCAGTGCAGTTGGACCTGGATTTCAGTGCTGTTGTGAGGTTCTGTTTTCCTCCAGCTAGAGAAAGCACTCTCTGTGAGCAGTTTCACATGCACTTTTGCACGCACTTTTGTGCACCCCAGACCTATGTCTTTCATGGCTCCCCTAAGTTTCTGTGTACTCCTTCCTTTTCACAATAGTCCAAGACTTCCCCGTATGAGTCTCGCCTGGAGCTGGAGTTCAGTGCAGTCGGGATTTTCTATCTCCCTGCCACCAGAGGAAGCCAGCCAAACCCTCCTCCACCCATCCTCTCCATGAGTGTGTCTCTGTACCTCAGCTTTTTACAACTCCTCTGAGTCTTCGCGAGCCCCTCTTTTTACTTCTAGTAGTAGAATTTTCACTTATCCAGCATTCCTGTGGTTCTGGATTGTGTTCATTCTGTCTTCTAGTTGTGAAATTGTTGTGCAATGCAGCAGCTTAGGTGTTATGCTGCCATCTTGGTTTATTCTGAAAAGCACAAGCTTGGATCTGTTCTATAAAAACTTAATACACTTAGCTTTGCTGTATTTAAAAATGACAGAAAAGATCTAATGACTTTATACCACTACTGGATAAAAGGACTGTATATAGAGAGGTGGGCTGACTGGACTGCACATTCAATAAAATCTCATTTCGGATATTCATCATCATTCTTCCTTTTGGGCTGCTTATGGTCAATCATCCTACTCAAGTAATCATTTGTCTTGTTAGCTATTCTGTCTTTGCAATCGTGTCCAGTTCACTATTTATAGTTCTAACATTATTATGAGTGATAATATTTACTCTACTTTTGTCCTTCATCATTGTGCCATTGAGCTGTTTTTAATCGACATATAATAACTGTAATAAATGCCAATAAATAACTATGTGATCAAAAATGGCAGACGATGTAATAATATGCCAGCAGAGATGAACTTTGCTGACCAAGTATTATCCAAAATAACATAATGGAAAGACAGTCTCTCTAGCACAGATACAATGGAGTTTCCTCAAAAAGTTAAAAATGGAACTTTCATTTGACCCAGTAATCCCAATTCTAAGACTATATCCAAAGAAACTAGAAAGACCAATCAGAAAGGATATATAAACCTTATGTTCATAGCAGCACAATTTATAATAGCTTAGATTTGGAAACAGCCTAAGTGCCCATCAGCAGATAAGTAGATTAAAAAACTGTGGTATATCTAGTATCAGTGTGGCTACTACACTGCTGTAAACAAGAAGGAACTTTTACCTTTTGCAACAGCATGGATGGAACTGGAGAACATTATGCTAAGCGAAATGAGCCAGTTAGAGAAAGATAAATATCACATGATCTCACTCAGATATGGGATATAATGATCAACATAATTTGATGAACAAAAATAGATCCAGACATAAATGGCAGGGGAGGTGGGGGTGGGTGAGTAGAGAGCAATCAAAGGACTTGTATGCATGCATATTAGCATAACCAATGGACAAAGACATTAGGGCAATGGGGGCATGTCTGGGTTGGGAATGGGGACGGGGAGGAGTCAATTGGGGAAAAAGGAGACATATGTAAAACTTTAGAGAATAAATTAAAAAGAGATAAAAAAGAAGAGGATTCTTATGAAAATAATGAATATTATTTCTAATTAATAAGATGTATGTAAATAAAATAACTTCATTGATTTATTCTTCGAAACTGCCAAACCACCTGCAGACCACCTGACAGATATGTCTCAGAAGAGATCCTGTCCACATGTCCATGAGTTCATGCTGGTTCAGCTAAGCTAATCATGGCATCCATTTCTTTTTGCCAGGAATCTGGTTAGGGAAGGGCATGTAACAAAATTCTGGCCACAAGAATATGAGGGGGTAACTTTCTAGTGGGCTTCTGAGATAAGTATCTTCACTGAGAGAAATAGACACCTAAGGAAGGACACCTCTCTCTTCCAGGTCTTATCACATCTGGATGTGATGCCTAGCAATGTGGCACCTAAAGAGCAAGCTCAAAATGAAGCACAGCCAAAACAAAGGTAGAGAAGCAGAGCAGAACTGACATGCTATTCCTGGAGGTGCTCAGCCCTGCACTTCTCTACAAGAGAATAAGACATACACTGTTAAGGACAGTTGGGACTGCCCTTTTGTTTCTGATAGCTAAAGGTATCCTAATTTGGAGCATCCCCCCAGGTGTGCCTTGGCATGTTCTGCACAGGTGTTATAGGTATGCTGAGATATAGATGCCATCAGCTCCCCAGCGAACAGGAAAAATGGGGGCAGCCAGAGTCCCAGGTCTGTTTCTTCCAGCCACAAGCAGTATTGGTGTTTAATCGAGAGATTTTACAGGTATTTTTCATTTGTATCATGACGTTAATATTTTGGGGAAGATGAAGATATGTTCCACTTTATAAGAAAAATGCAAATTAAAACAACAATGAGGTGCCACTACACAGCTATTGAAATGGCCAAAATCCAGAACACGGACAACACCAAGTGGTGATTGGGTGCGGAGCAACAGGATATCCCCTTCATTGCTGTTGGAATGCAAAATGGTGCAACCACTTTGGAATACAGTTTGACTGTGTTTTACAAACTAAACTTACTCTCACCATTAAAATCCAGCAATCACCCTTTTAGGTATTTAGCCAAAGAAGTTTATATGCTCACACAAAAAGCTGCATATGGATGTTTATAAAAGCTTTAGTCATAACTGCCAAAACTTAGAAGCAACCAAGATTTTCTTTAGTAGGTGAATGGAGAAATAAACTGTGGTCCATCTATATAGTGGGATGTTATTCATCACAAAAAACAAATTACCTATCAAATCATGAAAAAACATGAAGAAACCTTAAATACACATTACTAAGGGAAAGAAGCCAGTCTATATACAATATGATTACAACTACATGACATTCTATAAAAGGCAAAACTGGAGAGAGTAAAAAGATCAGTGGTTGCCAGGGGGTGGGAGGTGGAGAAGGATGAATAGGTGGAAAACAGACGATTTTTAGGGCAGTGTAACTATTTTTATGGATGCATGTCATTTTACATTTGTCTGACTCTGATGTAAACGATGGGCTTTGGGAGATTATGATATAGCGATGTAAGTTCATCTGCTGTAACAAATGTACCACTGTGGAGGGAGATGTTGATGATGGGGTGGTATGAACGTGTAGGGGCAGGAAATGGAAAATCTCTGTACTTTCTGCTTAATTTTTCTGCAAACTTAAAATTTTTCTAAAAATAAAGTATGTTAAAAAAAATCAAAATATACACACAAAAACCTTACAGGTAAGATGAAAATGTACCTATGGCTGTGATAATTAAATATATTAATGAAAAAAGGTTAAGGAACTGACCAAAACACTTACTAGGAATGATACATGTCAGTGTTTGTCAATAATAAAAATATTTTAAAAGATAAACGTATGTTTCTAAGAAAACATCTTTTGCCTATTACTCTGGATCTGATGACCCTCAAGACCCCATTCGAGTCCAGTTTTCTCTGAGTAGCAGTCAACTCTCCCTGTTTTATGGTTCATTGACTGCTCCCTCTTCTGTGTCCTACAGAAGATCCTCCACATTTCCTTAACACACTTAAGTCAGTGTGAGTTAAAGATTGGTTTTTCAGGTCCATCTTTGCCAATGGACTAAGCTCTTGAGTGAAAAAAGTTCCTTGTTGAGAATGGCCGTCTGGAAGCTCAGAGTCATGCTCAGCAATGGCAGTTAACAGCATGTGTTGGTCATAGAGAAATATTGCAGGTCCTAGAGTATTGATCCCCAGACTCAGCTGTTTTTCAGCAGAACTTATGCCTACACTCCATACCCAGAGGTGATGACTGAATTGCTGTGGGGTGTGGCCCAGACACTGGTATCTTAAAGGCCCCAGGGATTCTGTAGTGCAGTCAAATGACAGCCACTGTCCTGGAGGGAGAGAATAACATCGCTAGAGGGAGAGATGAGGAAGATTATTTTGAGAAGTGTGATGACAGTAGACGTAAAAATGCACCAGCATCACTAGATCCAGAAAATCCAGCAGGAAGCTTGTACAAGAGCTCTGATGAGAGACAATAATCCCAGCAGGTGGGTGTAATCAGTGGGCATAACAGCTGAGGGGCTGAGAGATGCTTTAGGGCAGTGCCACCTTATGGTAGTGATTCTTATCCTCTATACACATTAGAACCACTGGGAAACTTTAAAAACATAAATGATCCATTCCAAAGATTCTGATTACATTGATCTGGCAATGATACCTTTTAATTTTTTAAAGCTCTCCAGGTGATTCTAATGAGTTGCCAAGCTTGAAGCTATTCTTATAAAATACTAGAGGCCCAGTGCACAAAATTCACGCATGGGTGTGTGTGTGTGTGTGTGTGTGTGTGTGTGTATCCCTCAGCCCAGCCTATACCCTCTCTAATCTGGATCCCTCTCACAATCCAGGACTGTTGGCTCCCAACCGCTTGCTTGCCTGCCTGCCTGATTGCCTCTAACCGCTTCTGCCTGCCAGTTTGATCACCCCCTAATCATTCCCCTGCCAGCCTGGTCACCCCTAACTGCCCTCCCTTGCCAGCCTGGTCACCCCCAACTGCCCTTCCCTGCTGGCCCAATTGCCCCTAACTTCCCTCTCCTGCCAGCCCCGTCACTCCTAACTGCCCTTCTTACAGGCCTGATTTGCCTCTAACTGCCCTCCCCTGCTGACCTAGTCCCTCCAAACTGCCCTCCCCTACAGGCCTAATCACCCACAAATGCCTTCCCCTGCTGGCCATCTTGTGGTGGCCATCTTGTGTCAACATGGAGGCGGCTACCTTGTATGTTGAAGTGATAGTCAATTTGCATATTACCTCTTTATTATATAGGATAACAGTTGCAGTAGAATTTGACCTTATTTCAAAGTAGATATCGAGCAGAGATACCCTAAGCTTCCTGACTTGAGACGTTGAGAACTTTACATCCCATGGGTGGTAGGAGGACTGGCTGGAAATTGGGCTTGAGGTAAGGAGTTGGGGTGAAGACAAACACTTCTTCATAGGTTCAGTTTAAGTTGACAATGGGGTCTGAAACTTAAGACAACTTTTGGCTGAGTGTTACACAGGGCTAAGTCAGGCTGGTTCTCTGAGACCAGTTCGTTTCTCAGTGTGGCAGCCTTTTCTGTGGGCACAAAAACTTCTTTGGGTAAATACCCAAAAGCATGGTTGCTGGATTTTATGGTGAGAGTATGTTTGTTTGTAAGAAACAAACTGTCTTCCAGATGTGATAAGATCAGGAGAAAAGAGGTATCCTTCCTTATGTGTCTATTTCTCTCAGTGAAGAAACTTAGAAGTTCACTGAAAGTTACCCCCTCATATTCCTGTGGCCAGAATTTTGTCAAATGTCCTTCCCTAACCAGATTCCTGGCAAGGAGAAATGGATACCATGATTAGCTTAAGTGAAACAGAATTAATTCATGGGCATGTGGACAGGATCCCATTCTCTGAGACACATAGGTAGGGTAAAATACCAAACAAAATCAAGGTTCTTCCATGAAGCAAGAAAGTGGGACTGGGTTTGGGGCAGGCAATCCATAGGGTTAGCCTCTATTTACATCATCACATTAGAAATAGGCTGCAGGCACAGTGGTTAAAGGGCACACACTCTGGAGTGAGGCAGTGGGCTCAAATCTCACTGACACATATACTAACTTGTTGCGTGGAACTGAGTCTTGTGTTTTCTGAAAAAAGAATAGTAAGAGTTCCTCACTCAAAGGGTTGCTGGAGGATTAAAAGTATATAGTTCTTAGAATAGACTCTGGCACATAAAGGGCTTAAGTGTTAGTAGTCATTTCCATAGTGGCTATCATCCTCTCTAATAGTGAATAAGCTAATTGACCTTCACACCATCACCAAGATATCTGCACCCACAGCCAATAAGGAGGGAATATGCTAATTAACTTGTCACACCCTCAAAGATGGTGGCGCCTACAGCTACAAAATGGTGGTGCCCAGTCCCCTCAGCCCTGCCAAGGCGGCAGGCACACAGCAAGGCCCGGCCCACCCCTGCCTCTGGAGTCTCCCAGTCCCCTCAGCCCCCCACTCTCCCAGGGCCTGCCCAAGGTGCAAGCAAGCCTCAGATGCTGGCTGCCCAGATGCCCAGGGTTGCCCAAGGCTTAGGTAATCAGGGCTGGCCAAGGCTTGTGCTATCAGCAGTGGCAGCAGCAGAGGTGTGATGGGGTGTCACCTCCTGCCCCTGAAGGCTCCTGGACTATGAAAGGGGGCAGGCCGGGCTGAGTGACCCCCCCCTCCAGTGCGTGAATTTTCATGCACCGGGCCTCTAGTAGGTTATAAACAGCCAACGGGAAGGGACCAGATCTATGGTGGAGAATGGTTGTCTCTGATTAGCTTTGAACACAATGCCATGCTCAAGCAGGCATTAAATAAGTTCATTTGTTTTTTTGCATATTAATCACTTAATTAAAAGGTCTATTTTGTTTTATTGTCAGCAAAAAGATGTTACTGATTAAGGGTCACTTCAAAATACTTCAAAAAAATCTATTGCTCCCTGGAAAATATATTTAGATAATAAAATTATTATAATTTACAATGAATATTTATTGAGCCTATTGTGCTAGAGACTGTTATAAATGTCATACATGCATTATCTTATTTAATCCTAAAACAATCTATGGAGTCAGGTTTATCAATAAAACACTTTAAAAGCTAACCTCAAACAAAATGTAGGTCTGTCTTTAAAGTGTAAATGTTTCCACAATATAATGTCAAATGAAAATCTGAGTTATCTAACTTCCAATTCTAAGACTCATTTTCTCGCCTTCTCCCTCCTCTTCCCTGGTTGAACATTGCTGAAATCAGAATGCACTTACTTCCAATGTTTTTGTTTACTATAATAATGTGGGTGTGCATCCCATTGCTCTTTTTCTTCTTTTTCTTTGAGATATATATATATATATATATATATATATATATATATATATATTTAATTGATTGATTTTATTTTATTTTTTAATTAAATCTTTATTTTTCAGATTATTACATTTGTTTCTCCTTTTTCCCCTCCATAGTTCCCCTCCACTTGGCTCCCACCTCTTCCTCTACCCTTACCTCCCTCCCATTGACCTCATCCATAGGTGTATGATTTTTGTCCAGTCTCTCCCTCACCCCTGTCCCCCTGAGAATTATCAGTCCACTCCCTTTCTGTGCTCCTAATTCTATTATATTCACCAGTTTATTCTGTTGATCACATTTTTAATTCACTTAATTTTTAAATATATTTTATTAGATTTTTTACAGAGAGGAAGGGAGAGGGATAGAAAGTTAGAAACATCGATGAGAGAGAGACATCAATCAGCTGCCTCTGCATGCCTCCTAGTGGAGATGTGCCCACAACCAAGATACATGCCCTTGACAGGAATCGAACCTGGGACCTTTCAGTCCACAGGCCGATGAGTCAAACCAGTTTCGGCAGTTCACTTAATTTTTAGATTCACTTGTTGATAGATATGTATTTGTTGTTCATAATTTTTTATCTTTTACCTTTTTCTTCTTCCTCTTCTAAAAGAGTACCTTTCAGCATTTCATACAGTACTGGTTTGGAGTTGATGAACTTCTTTAGCTTTTTCTTATCTGTGAAGCTCTTTATCTGCCCTTCAATTCTGAATGATAGCTTTGCTAGATAGAGTATTCTTGGTTGTAGGTTCTTGCTATTCATCACGTTGAATATTTCTTGCCACTCCCATCTGGCCTGCATCGTTTCTGTTGAGAAATCAGCTGACAATCATATGGGTGCTTCCTTGTAAGTAATGAACTGTTTTTCTCTTGCTGCTTTTAATATTCTCTCTTTGTCTTTTGCTCTTGGTATTTTAATTATGATGTGCCTAGGTGTAGTCCTCTTTGGATTCCTTTTATATGGGGTTTTGTGTGCTTTCTGGACTTGTAAGTCTATTTCTTTTACCAGATGTGGGAAGTTTTCAGTCATTATTTCTTTAAATAGGTTTTCAGTATCTTGCTCTCTCTCTTCTTCTGGCACCCCCACAATTCTGATGTTGGTATG
>JAAGEH010000999.1:0-30593 GCA_011751065.1 Lasiurus cinereus
AACCTGGGACCCTTCAGTCCGCAGGCCGACGCTCTATCCACTGAGCCACACTGGCTTCAGTGTACAGTCTTCTTTTAATTCTCCAAGACCTTACTGAGCAGAGTGGTGGAACTCCATTTCTCACATAGGTTCTGTTCTTGCACGCTGGTTAGGAACTTTTAACCAGAATATTCCCACTAGTCATTTTTATAGAGACACACCGGAGCATCAGAAGCTTGAGTCCCTTGCACGTAATAATTCTTTTTTTTTAAACATATTTTATTGATTTTTTACAGAGAGGAAGGGAGAGAGATAGAAAGTCAGAAACATCGATGAGAGAGAGACATCGATCAGCCGCCTCCTGCACGCCCCCCACAGTGGAGATGTGCCCGCAAGCAAGGTACATGCCCCCAACCGGCATCGAACCCAGGACCTTTCAGTCCGCAAGCCGACGCTCTATCCACTGAGTCAAACCGGTCTCGGCATTGCACGTAATAATTCTTCAATAACTGACCCCTATTATTATTCCTTGATAGCCTAGTATTTCGAATTGTGTTGTTTTGAGACTCAGAGAATTGTATCCGCTTCCAGTAGTAAATGTTCCCATTCACTTTGCCTTTTGCAAACTCCATTCGGGTGAATTGGGGCAGCGATAGCATCTCCTTTTGTCATTGACTAATCATACGCTTTTCTAAGAGAACAAGTCCACTTGCACTTATACTTGCTTTTCAGTCCTGGAGGGGACAGCACCCCGGAGTCTGGGTCCAGGGCCTGAGCCAGAGGGGGCTCTGGAAACTCTGAATGAGCACATGGCTGTGTCCGGGAGGGGGTCGCCTTTCCCGGGGGGCTCTGGCTGTGTCCCCCTGTTTGCTTGGTGCTCAGGAGCGCTTCTCCGGCCTAGAGCGAGTCCGCTTTCTGCTCGAGCACAAACACCGTTGCTGGCAGAAGCCAGTGTGCTCCCCCTGGTCCCAGAGACCCCGCTGATGCCGTCAGCTCGGACCTGGGACCCGGCAGGCCCCGCAGCACCTGCTCTGCGTGCGCACCCCCGGGCAGAGGGGGGGCAGAGCCGACTAATGGTGTCGCACTGGGGCTCTGTCAGTCAAGCACCCCACCACTTCCACGATGGAAACCACAGCTGGTGGATGTGGCGTCTTCCAGGTGTGGCCCACACCAGCAACCCCACGAGCCAGCAGTTCGTGGTGGAGGAGAACGCCTTCCCGGTGCTGATCCAGCTGCTGAGGAACCACCCGTCTCTGAGCATCAAGGTACGTCGCCGACGCGGTAAAAACTCACCCAGCGGGGACACTCTAAGGTCGAGTGGTATTGTGTGCAAGGTCACGAGCACAATACAAACACTAAACTGTTTTTTTTTAAAGGTGATTGAATACCATTTTTTAAATATATTTTTATTGATTTTTACAGAGAGGAAGGGATAGGAATAGAGAGTTAGAAACATCGATGAGAGAGAGACATCCATCAGCTGCCTCCTGCACGCCCCTCATTGGGGATGTGCCCGCCACCAAGGTACATGCCCCTGACCAGAATCGAACCCAGGACCTTTCAGTCCGCAGGCCGACTCTCTATCCACTGAGCCACACCGGTCTCGGCCAAACACTAAACTTTTAAACACAATTCTAGAGGTTTTACACACAAAAAGCTGCTCCGAAGACAGTAAGGTCCATTAAGATATTTCTTCAGCTTAGGAGTGTCCATGTCCTCCTCCTCAAACACATTCACTCCTCGGGAGTGGGTGAGTCACGGCATTTCATCCCTGCTTCCTCAGGTTGCTAAAAACGGGGCGGGGGTCAGAGGCATGTGGGGCATCAGTAGCAAAATCTCTCAACTGTGAGGGAATCCTGCCATCACCATGGCAACGAGATGGCCCCACCTTCCATTCCTCAAAGTGAACGCTGCCCAGAGGCACTATGAGCTGTGAGGACCCATCCCCTCCTCCACTGACATCTAGTGAACCCCTCTAATGAAATGACATTCACATCCACTGTGACCCCCTTCTTAATGCTCGGGAATTCAGGACATCAAGAGCTGGCCAGGCAGGAAATGGATAACAACCAGAAATACATTGTTTTCCTTCAAAATTTCGGTACGGGCTCCATTGGCAATGAAGGAAGAGAAATGGCCCAAGAGGACAATATGGAAGTGAATGTGACATTATTTCTCTTAAGGGCTGTGTTTGGTATCAGAAAAGATTGTTTTAGGTGACGTGGCTTTTCTGGCTCTGAGGGAGATTATGTTCGCACTAGAGGCCCGGCGCACGAAATTCACGCAAGGGGCTCGGCCCTCCCAGCCCCGGCTTCGTCCAGAAGGTCTTTCAGAAGGAGGTCTGGAAGGTTGTTTGGCTGTCCCGTCTAATGAGCATATCGCACTTTTATTATTCTAGATGGGAGTTGAATTGGGGAAAAGAAGGAAGGAGCACGTGCTAGCTATGTGTTTGGCTTGAAGGACAGTAAAAGCAACACTGACTTTCAAAGTAACCAGTACATTTCGTAAGACTCCGGAAAACGCCACATAAAACACATTTGTATTTTTAAACATGCATCTTCACGGCAAAAGAGTGTTTATATCCATGGCACCTACCGATAATTCGGCATGGATTTCCAATGAGCTCTTAAGCTTGTTAAAACAGAACACTTCACCACTTTCCCGCAAACAGGATTCTATAGTAAGTGAAATACTTCTGCCAGAGCCGTGCTTCTCGAACTCATCACATTTTCCAACGAGATGCAAAGTGTAGTTCCTCAAAGCACAACCACTGCATCCCAGTGGTACCCCAGGTTCCTTTACAGGATACTCAAATCATGGCCCCAGAAACAGAGGGCCAACCCTCAGCACCTCCCGCAGGCTCTGCTTCACTCACACGCTTACAACACATAGGTCAGTATCCAATAAGCAGTTCAAAACAGCTGAACCCCTGCCAAGAGATCTATTTACTTTTAAAATATATTTTTATTGATTTCAGAGAGGAAGGGAGAGGGAGAGAGAGAGAAACCTCCATGATGAGAGAGAATCATGGATCGGCTGCCTCCTGCACACCCCCTACTGGGGATCCAGCCCGCAACCTGGGCCTGTGCCCTGAGCAGGAAGCGAACCGTGACCTCCTGGTTCATAGGTCAACACTCAACCACTGAGCCATGCAGGCCGAGCCCAAGCCAGGAAATTTATTTTTTTTCTTTAATTTAGATCAAGAAGGGCTACACCTGTGCCCAGCACACAGCAGTAGGATCGTTCCCCAGCTGTTCAAAAGCCGTAAGGGACATTCCTCCAGACGCTGTAAATGCCTCTCTCTAAAGGCCAGCGAGAGAACTGGAATCCCGGGGTTTGATAGTATCTCCCCGTTAGTCCCTCCCGTATCGATGTCTGCGCAATAAAAAGGGCCACTTGTTAAACCGCGGGCGGAAAATAACCTCTGAAAACCCCACGTCCAGGTGGAGGTGGCCTTCTCCTTGGCCTGCATTGTCCTGAGGAATAAGTTGCTGCAGAAGGAATTGCAAGAAAGTGAAGGGTTCAAGTACGCAGATGTCCTCTTCCTCCTGCACGCCCAGGATAAGGTAAGCCCCTTACAGAATATTAGGGGTCATCAGGCCCAGGATAAGGTAATCCCCTCACAGAATATTAGGAGTCATCACGCCCAGGATAAGGTAATCCCCTTACAGAATATTAGGGGTCATCACGCCCAGGATAAGGTAATCCCCTTACAGAATATTAGGGGTCATCACGCCCAGGATAAGGTAATCCCCTTACAGAATATTAGGCATCATTAGGCCCAGGATAAGGTAAGCCCCTTACAGAATATTAGGGGTCATCAGGCCCAGGATAAGGTAATTCCCTCACAGAATATTAGGGACGTCACCGCATCCCACAGAGATGCAGTTCCTCTAATGACCTGGAGAGTCAGGGGGTGAGGAGACAGCATGCAGGTCTGGCCCTCCCAGCTCCTTTCTCCCTCGCTCCTCTCCCTCTCACCTGCCCTCTGAGCACCCTCCTTCTCAGCGACAGCCTCCGCTCCCGATTCTCCTCCTGCCCATTTCACTTCCGTCCCTCCTTCCGCCCCACCCCCCTCCTGCTTGTTACCACCTGCTTCACTCTCTGGACCCTCTCCCCTTCTCGTTTATTTATTTATATTTTTAAAATGTATTTTTATTGATGTCACAGAGGAAGGGAGAGGGAGAGAGAGAGAGAAACATCCATGATGAGAGTCATGGATCGGCTGCCTCCTGCAAGCCCCCTACTGGGGATGGAGCCCACAACCTGGGCTGTGCCCTGGACCAAAATTGAACCTGGGACCTTTTAGTTCACAGGCTGATGCTTTATCCATTAAGCCAAATGGGCTAGGGCCCTATCCCTTTAAAAAGAATATTGTTATTGATTTCAGAGAGAAAGGGAGAGGGAGAGAGAGAGAAACATCAAAGAGGAGAGAGAATCACTGACCAGCTGTCTCCTGCACGCCCCACACGGGGGCTCAAGCCCGCAACCCAGGCCTGTGCCCCAACCAGGAATCAGACCGGGACCTGGTTCACAGGTCAATGCCAGCCACGGGCCACATCGCCAGGCTGAACCCTATTCTTTGACTGAACCTCACACCGTTCTTTTCGCCTGTGGCCAGGTGACCACTCTGAGTGTCTCTGATTTTTATTGTGAAAAGTTTCAAACAACTAAGGTCCATCTCATTTCCTCTACCTCCCTACTTACTGTCCCCAACTTATTTTTAAATCAAATGCCAGGACTCCTCTAATCTTCTCTGTAAAGACTTTTGAGAGGTAGAGAGGGCATCTTTATCTGACAAGTCATAGTGGCAGAAGAAAACTAAGACTCGTTGTTCTCTCTCTAACACTGTTCAAATGAAATATTAACAGTAAGACGGAGTCGTAAGGTTCTACCTTTTGGGCCTACCTGGAAAATAGACCATACTTGTTCATCTTTGGCAAGCAGACCCTCTCTAAAGGAAAATTGTTATTTGCTCTTTTCCTGGTCTTAGAATGTTAAAATGGGATTTTAAGAAGTGAATCATTTCTATTTTATTCCCTCTTAGATTACAATACAAAATAATTTTACCAATGAGCTAATTTTAAGAGATGAGAATCACCCCACAATGCGTAACATGCAATGGATAGCCTGTTGTACAAGGGAAGTTTTGATTTATTAACTCCACTTGGAAATGTTGAAAATAAAATACGTTAAAACAAAACAGTCGAGGGAAAATAAAATTATGGAGATTCCTGTTACCATTTAGATAGTCAGTTGCATAACCAGTAATCTAACATTCCCTTAAAAATCAATTTTTCCTCTTTTCTTCTACATGATACCACAACCTAATTCTCTATATTTTCTGTTTAATAACATCCTAGAATAACTATTCTCTATTCTCACCAACACATCAATGTCATATTTTACTCCTAGAGATAAGAATGCAATCTAATAAAAGAGTAACATGCAAATTGATCATACCTCCACTACACCCACAAGCCATGCCCACCAGCCAATCAGGAGCAAGTATGCAAATAAACCCAACCAAGATGGCTGTGGCCATGGAGCCAGCAGGAGGCTTGGGTTTCCCTGGCAATGGAGGAAGCCAAGCTTTCCACCCACCCTGGCCAGCCCAGGCCTCCACTCAAGGCTACAAAGTTTCAGTTATAGAAGATAAATAAATTCCAGATACCAGAGCCTCCACTTGGGTCTGCAAACCACCACAGGCTCCTCGCCCAGACCACCCCATGCCCCAAGGGGACCCCCACCCTGATCCGGGACACCCTTCAGGGCAAACCAGCAGACCCCCACCCATGTCCCAGGCCTCTATCCTATCTAATAAAAGAGTAATATGCAGATTGACTGTCATTGCAACACATAAGAGGGCTACCCCCCTGTGGATACAAGTTGGCTACTACAAAATGGCCAGCAGGGGAGGGCAGTTGGGAAGGACCAGGCCTGCAAGGGCAGTTGGGGGTGATCAAGCCTGCAGGGGAGGGCAGTTAGGGGTGAACAGGCCAGCAGAGGAGGGAAATTGGGGGTGACCAGGCCTGCAGGGAAGGGCAGTTCAGGGGGACCCAGGCCTATAGGAGAGAGAGCAGGGGGGGGCCAGGCCTGCACGGGAGGGTAGTTAGGGACAAACAGGCTGGCAGGGGAGTGGTTAGGGGATGATCAGGCTGGCAAGGCAGAAGCGGTTAGGGGCAATCAGGAAGGCAGGCAGGTGACCAGTTGGGAGCCACCAGTCCTGGATTGTGAGAGGGGTCCCAGATTGGAGAGGGTGCAGGTGGGGCTGAGGGATACACAACCCCGTGTACAAATTTTATGCACCGGGCCTCTAGTCTATTATAACAGGCAAGAATGAAACCCTCTGACCATGATAACATGGTAGGTGAAGTGGTTAAAGGTAACACATGTCTCTCCTGTTTCCAGGACATCCGCTTAAGAGCAGGCTACGCCTTAACCCTGTTTGCCTTCAATGACCTCTTTCAACAATATCTAATCCTGGAAAACGGGATAATGACGCTCTCCATCTTTGAGCCTTTCCTGGATTCCACCATTGAAACGGAGAAGGCGATGGCCGCATTTCAGGTGCGACGCTGGGGGTTTGCATTTCCCTGGGTGTCGCTTCAGGGAAAACCTGGACATTGGGAAACGTTTGGGTCTGGGAAACGTTTTCCGGTCTGTAAAATCCACAGTCGTTTCCCCACCAGCCCCTTTCACACCATTAAACACACACACACACACACACACACACACACACACACACACACTATCTATGAGGATTTCCTCATTTATGTGGAACTTTACAAGTTAGAATGGAGGTTTGGCCCCACCATCCGATGTAAGGCATCGGGCAGTGGGGTGGAGAGGCAGGCAGAGGGATGTTTGTCGCCTGGGGATGATGAGGAAAGAGGCAGCGAAACGTGGTCTCGACAGAAAGGTCCCGCTGCCGCCTCTAGCTGAGCCCGCTGAGCTCCAACCCCTGGCAGCGAGGTGTCCTGGTTCTTCTGTCTTATTCTCCCTCTTCCTTTTCCCTCTGTGATTTTTAGAAGTACAGCGGTACCTCGAGATACGAGTTTAATTCGTTCCGTCACCTTGAGGCGTGGGAAACTATGAGACGCTCGAGTCGCGGTAAACGGGTGGGTCGTGTGCAGCCGGCCGATCCGCGCGATGACTCCTATCTCAACTGTTGCTCGGATTTCAAAGCAAAAATCGCCCGCTTGCTCGACGGCTCGTCTCTCAAAAATCTCGTATGTTAGGGCACTCGTATCTCGAGGTACCACTGTATTTTCTTTTTTTAAGTTATTTATTTATCCATTGTTAATCCTCACCCAAGGATATTTTTCCATTGAATTTTTTTTAGAGATAGTGGAAGGGAGGGAAGAGAGAGAGAGAGAGAGAGAGAGAGAGAGAGAGAGAGAGAGAGAGAGAGAGAGAGAGATGTGTGAGACACATTGATGGGTTGCATTCTGCACAAGTTCCAACCGGAGCCAGGGATCTAACCTGCAACCCAGGTGCACACCCTTGACTGGAATCAAACCCTTCCATTCCCAGGCTGACGCTCTATCTACTGAGCCACACTGGCTCAGGCAAGAAGTTTTCTGTATGCACCCTACTTCCAGGATATAAAAGCTACACACACTGTAGAAAGAATGCTCTGTCCACCCTGGTCACTAAAGTGACCGGATCGTGGCAAATACAGTGGTACCTCGAGATACGAGTGCCCTAACATACGAGATTTTTGAGATATGAGCTGTTGAGCGAGCGATTTTTGCTTTGAAATACGAGCAACATTTGAGATAGGAGTCATCGCGCGGATCGGCCGGCTGCACACGACCCACCCGTTTACCGCGACTCGAGCGTCTCATAGTTTCCTACACCTCAAGGTTATGGAACGAATTAAACTCGTATCTCGAGGTGCCACTGTACTCTAACTCCTACTCCTGCCTCTTGCTTCTCTCCCTCCCCCCACACTCCCTGCTTTTTTGTTTGTTTGTTTGTTTGTTGCTTCTCTTCTGGCCAATCATACCAAATTGCTCCTCTCACCTTCCTGAGCTACCACATCCGTCAGTCAGTCGATGCACCCGTAAGAGCTTCATCAGCGAGGCCGAGTGGAAGAGGCCGCACGCCTCTTCGCTTCCCTTCCGTTCGCAGATTATTATCTTGGCCAAAGTCATCATCGACGTGGACCACATCACCCTGTATCTGAGAGGCGTCACCATCCTGATCGACAGCCTGTACTCAGTCCAGTCCGCCACCATTGTCCTGACAGGTGAGAAGCAGCTGGCACCTCCTTGCGGCCGCATCACGCCGGCTGTGCCAGCCGGGGTTCGAAACCTGAGCCAGAGGAGAGGAAGCACCCGACCCTCCGTCACTCGCCGGAAGCCCGGGCCCCGGGTGCCATGCCGGTCCGCTCTGCACCCCGAGAGGAGCAGGAGCTCTGCGCCCGGCCGTCCGGTGTAACGGCTTTTCAAACGCTTCCCTCTTTCCTCCGAATACAAGCTGGGAGCTCAGCGAGGAGCCACCAACAGGAGAGGGGGCTCCCGGGCTAGAGCAGCGACAGGCTGACCCTGACACACCCGGCTCCGGCATCCTGGGGACCACGGGTTTGCTAACGGGGGTTCCCTACCCTGGCCTGCGGGACAGCAAGGCCAGACGGCCCAAGTGCGTTCCTGACACCAGGCCAGCCGGTGACTGGGCCCCGTCCAGCTCCCCAGCGGGTCAGTGAGCTCTCACTGACTTCACATGTCACTCTCCACGTGACAGGGAACAGCAGCAAAGTAACAGCCCTGTGGAGGAACTACTGCCCAAATACACACACACACACACACACACACACACAATACATACCCACAACATACATATACACACATAAACACACATGTATAAATACATACGCACATGCACGCACATATATGACGCACACAACACATATACACCCATGTATAAATACATACATGTACAACACACAACATGCATACACACATAAATACACACACAACATGCATGAATAATTACATGCACGTGAACATAAATACATGCATAAATACATGCACAAAGCATGCATACATACATAAATACATGTATGCATATGTACTTACCTGCACACATGCATGCATAAATGCACACATGCATAAATACATGCACACATGCATATATAAACACATGCACACATACATATATAAATACACACAAATACATGCATGCATATACACATAAATGCATACATAAATAAATACATAACACATACATATATACTTACACACACAAATACATGCATACACACATACATACATACATAAGGTGTGTGCTCTTTCGCTGAACTGGGCCGCTCGAAGGCGGCACTGAGCCTGGGCTTGCTGTCCTGGAAGAACACCGGACTCTCAGGCGTCCCCTCTCTCTGTCACCTGCTCCACTTGCTCTGCTGGTGACGCAAACCCAGACCCCCGTTTTGGGGGACATTTATCCTAACGACACTTTTCCCAGCACGGCGTCCTTAGCAGACGTGTCCCGCGGCTCGGACGTTTTACAGACCGTGTGCGAATGACCACAGCGGTTCATCCGCGGCACCGAGCCTGTTCTCGCTTAACTCGCAGGCAACCTGATCGCCAGCCTGGCTCACTCGCGCGCGGGCATCCCCGAGGCCTTCACCACGGTGGGCACCGTGCAGCGGCTCTGCTACCACCTGTACTCCGGCAAAGAGGAGGTAACGGCCGGAGGACCGCTCCGCTCGCCCAGCTGGCGGGGCTCGGGGCGGAGTGGCGACCCCTGAACCAGGAGGTCACGGTTCCATTCCCAGTCAGGGCACCGGCCCGGGTGGCGGGCTCCATCCCCAGCGTGGGGCGGGCAGGAGGCCACTGGTCCACGATTCGCTCTCATCACTGGTGCTTCTCTCTCTGTCTCCCTTCCTTTCTGAGATCCATAAAAATATGTCGAAAAGCAAAAAGTAACTCTACAACGGGACGTCCGGAAGCTATCCTTTGCCTCCTCTCCTCTCCGGGGGCTGCTGGCCTCCCGCGGGGGGACGGAGTTGCAGAGCAGTCCGCTCCTCACACAGCCTGAGGGGGTTTCTCAGGGGAAACTTGTTTCATCGCTGATACTGAAGATTCCATGTACAAACGAGCACACTGATGATATCGAAACATGGAGTTAACATAGTCAGTGTGTGCCCCACGACATTTATGACGTCACGGTCATTTCTTGGACGATCCGGGATGAATGGAAGTGGCATCCAGTAGATCAGCGGTTCTCAACCTGTGGGTCTCGACCCCTTTGGGGATCGAACGACCCTTTCACAGGGGTCGCCTAAGACCAGCGGGAAACACCTATTTCCCATGGTCTTACGAACCAACACACCGCTCCTCAGTGTAGCCAAGTGTAGCCATGTCGTTTACTGTTGTCCTATGGAGACTGTTACCCATGCTACACCACGATTCAAGACAACATTTCATTTATTTGTCATTAGAAATATTTCACAATATACAATTACACATTGTTTTTGTGATGAATCCCTATGCTTTAATGATGTTCCATTTGTAACAATGAAAATACATCCTGCCTATCAGATATTTACATGACAGTTCATGACAGTTGCAAAATGACAGTGATGAAGTAGCCACGGAAATCATGTTACGGTTGGGGGTCACCACCCCATGAGGGGCTGTGTTAAAGGGTCGCGACCTGAGGAAGGTGGAGAACCACTGCACTAGACAGTCTTCTTCATCTGCCGAGCAAGGTTCGAGGTGCGGACGGATGTGAGAGGAAGGCCAGGCTGGCCAGCGGCCGTTTGCCTCTGAGCGTTCCCCTCCGCCTCCCTGCCAAGGTCGAAGGCAGTGTTTCTCCAATACTGGGGTGCCCTGGGAGCACCCAGAGGAACCTGGTACCCCACACTCCCAGAGTGTCCCGTCTAACACCTCTGGGCAGGCCCCGGGAGGGCATTTACCTCTAACAAGTCCCCAGAAGCCGAAGCCACGGTTCCAGGGACCACGTACTGAGAACCGCTGTCCGGGCGTGGAGGATGCACGGGCGTTTCCGGCAGCCAGATGCCCATGGCAAGCCCAGTGTGCCAGCTGCCGGTGCCAGGCAAGGGCCGGGTTCAGTGTGCTCCGTGACATTCTCATGCCACCGCTGACCCGTTTCCTAAGAACTGCCCGGCAGTCCACGCGAATTCATCACAGGAACAGCCTAATTATCACAGGCAGAGGGTACCTCTTCCTTCCAGGAAAGGAAGGACTTCTCCTGTGGCCTGTGGCCTCAGGCCTGTTCTTGCTTGTCTTTGCCAAAGGAAGATGTAGTTGCTTTTCCAAGCACATTATTATTACTATTATTATTTTAAATATATTTTATTGATTTTTTACAGAGAGGAAGGGAGAGAGATAGCCAGAAACATCGATGAGAGAGAGACATCGATCAGCCGCCTCCTGCAAACCCCACAGTGGAGATGTGCCCGCCACCAAGGTCCATGCCCCCGACCGGAATGGAACGTGGGACCTTTCAGTCCGCAGGCTGACGCTCTATCCACTGAGCCAAACCGGTTTCGGCTATTATTATTATTATTATTATTATTATTATTATTAATTATTATCATTTGTTAACCCTCACCAGAGGCTTTCTTTCCTGTTGATTTGGAGGAGTGGACGGGAGGGTCCATGGGAGAGACAAAGGGGACATATGTACTACTTTCAACAAGAAATAATTATTTTAAAAAATAATAAAAGCATGGCCACGAGCCCTCGCTGGTGGGGCTCAGTGGGACAGAGCGTCAGCCTGCGGACTGAAGGACCCCGGGTTCAGTTCCGGTCCAGGGCGCAGGCCTGGGTGGCGGGCTCGATCCCCAGTGGGGGCTGCGCAGGAGGCGGCCGCTCCGCGATTCTCTCTGGTCACGGAGGCGCCGGTCTCGGGGTCTCCTCCCGCAGGTGCGCACGGCCTGCTCCTGCGCGCTCGGCTACCTCACCTACAACGCCAACGCCTTCCGCATCCTGCTCAAGGAGTGCCGGAATAAGCCGAACCAGTTCCTGCGGCTCACCAACAGCATCAGCAAGGACGCCAACATCAACCCCGCCTTCTTAAAGGAATTCAGGATGCAGCAGAAAGTGGGGCTCCCTTCCCTAAGGTAGGGCGGCAGAGGCGCCGTGGCCGGAGTGGAATTATTATCATTTTCTAAACACAGTGGTACCTTGAGATACGAGTGCCCTAACATACGAGATTTTTGAGATACGAGCCATCGAGCGAGCGATTTTTGCTTTGAAATACGAGTAACATTTGAGACAGGAGTCATCGCGCGGATCGGCCGGCTGCACACGACCCACCCGTTTACCGCGACGCGAGCGTCTCCTAGTTTCCCACGCCTCAAGGTGACGGAACGAATTAAACTCGTATCTCGAGGTACCACTGTATGTATATTTTTATTGTTCTAAGTATTATAAATGGTAATGCATCTCAGGAGTGGGATTATTGACAGAGGCACTTTCACAGAGGCGTGAGGCAGGTCAGAGCGGGGAACTCTCCTGGCCACGAATCTCTGCCTCCTCTACCCAAGCTCAAGTTCACGGCACCTGTCCACCGCCAAAGCCTTTGACTTCGCCCTCCGCGGCAGCGGGTGCAGACCAGAATGCACCGGGCCTTGCGGATCCCGCCTGGGCCAGGGTTGTTCGCCTTCCAGAGAAGTTTGGGGGAGCCTGTTGCCTCCAGGGCTGATCCGGGGAGCCGGGGTGGGGTGGCCTGGGGTACAGCTGAGAGTTCTGAGCACCGTCACCAGGACTTTAGCAGCCGGGGGGACGTGGGGAATGACCCAGAGCGGGGTCAGGTGCTCCGAGGATTACCATAAGGAGGGAGGAGGAGGAGGAGGAGAGGAGAGGAGAGAGGGGGGGGGGAGGGGAGGAGAGGAGAGGAGAGGAGAGAAGAGAGAGAGGCGGTCCCTGCCCCCAGGCCAGTGTCCTTCGGCCAGCAGCTCTGCTCACAGGCAGCCAACCACCTTCCCAGGACGGAGGGAGGCCGGGAGGGTCCACCTGGGCTCTGAACGTCAAGGTGAAGCCTAGAGAAGAGGGAGGACCCCGTCGGAGCCCCGTTAACCTGAACGCTTTGACACGCTGAACCCCTGAAATGCTTTCCCCAACTCCATCTCAACAGCCAGGAGCTCCAGGCCATGGCTATCACCGAGGCCGTCAGGAAGCGATGTTTTCGGGTTGAAAGGGATTTAGGATGAATGATGGGATACTGTTTACTAGTCACTCCCTCCGGTAGTCTGTAAGGCAACTTTTGGGAATTAGAAAGAAAAATGCCCCTTCCTCGGGCCACTTGACTGCCATCTGCTGGGAAGCTGTTGCGGTAATTTTATTTATTACATTTTATTACACAAATCTAAGACGCCTGTGAGCGGAAGGGCACCGCCTGTAGGTGTAAGCACTCAGCTTTCAGGATTCTGGAAAGTCGGTGACTTTGTAAGAAGGTGAGACTGGTGAGCGAGGAGCAATCACTGCCACCACCAATAGTGCGCTGCGCTCTCCTTAGAGCTTTACCCGGGCTATCCCTTTCTTTTTCTTCCTTTTCTAAAAGTATTTTTATTGACTTTTCACAGAGAGGAAGGGAGAGGGATAGAGAGTTAGAAACATTGATGAGAGAGAAACATGGATCAGCCGCCTCCTGCACGCCCCCCACTGGGGATGTGCCCGCCACCCAGGTCCATGCCCTTGACTGGAATGGAACCCGGGACCTTTCAGTCCGCAGGCCGACGCTCTATCCACTGAGCCACACCGGTTTCGGCTCCCTTTATTTTCCATAACAATCCTGGAAAGGAGCGTGGTTTAAATGGCACGATGGGGAAGGCATTAACAGATCCCCGAAACAAGCTGGGAACGTGGGGTGATAAACATGCCCTCCCACCAAATGTTCCTTCAGACCACTGCCGGGACAGAGTTGTGGTTGGGGTCACAACAGCTTCTTCCTCCTCCTCCTCCTCCTCCTCCTCTTCTTCTTCTTCCTCCTCCTCCTCTTTTTCTTCTTCCTCCTCCTCTTCTCCTTCCTCTTCTTTTTCTTCTTCCTGCTCCTCTTCCTCTACTTCTCCTCCTCCTCCCCCTCCTCCTCCTCTTCTTCTTCCTCTTCTTCTTCTTCTTCCTCTTCTTCTTCCTCTTCTTCTTCCCCTTCTCTTCCTCCTCCTCTTCCTCCTCCTCCTCCCCCTCCTCCTTCTTCTTTTTGAGTGTCTACCTCTTCCCTGTTCCCATGCCCCGTCCACACCGGGAACGGGACGGTAGAAGGACCCTGGCCGCATCCGTTCTGCGGTGCAGGGGGAGACCCCTTCCCCGGCCGCCGGGAAAGAAGGGAGACCGTGGCTGGCTGGCTCCACCACCACCCGCAATCAAGCAGCTGCCTCCGGAAGCCTCCGGAAGGAGCCAACAGCACACGTTCCTCGTCAGATCGATCGGGAATGCACTCCTGACAACTCAGGTCTTAACTTTCATCAAGACTATAGGTTGTTATCAGCCATTTCCCCGTGCCACAGCTCTGGGTACATGTTCAGGATGATGACTGAAATAGTGCTTTTTCTGAAGCCACACCACCTCCCTCCCCCCCAACACACACACATTAACTTAGGTACACGTTATTATTTGACGGAAAACATTCCACTGGCACTCCATTACTTTAAAGCTGACACGTCATCGTTCTTTTAAAACACATTCTATGGATTCGTTAGAGAGGAAGGGAGCGGTAGGGAGAGATGGAAATGTTAATGAGAGAGAAACATCCGTCAGCGGCCCCCTGCACACCCCCTGCTGGGGATCGAGCTCAAACCTGGGACGTGTGTTCGGACCGGGAGTCACACATCCATGGCTTCTTAGTGCAGGGGGTGATGCCCAACCACTGAGCCACACCGGCTACACTTTCTCATTCTTCATCCGTGAAGTCGCCTGATCTCGATTCTCCCCCCTCCTCTCCTAGCGCCTCCAGGTGCCTTTACTTCTAAGCCCCCCGACTAGCTAGGGACTCTGCCCGCCTGGCTGTTTCACGGCACTGTGACCTCTCACCCCACCCCGCCCCCCCTGGGGCTCTCTCCCACCTCCTCCATCTGAAGACCTACTTTCTTCCAAACCCAGACCAAGTGGTTTTCTCCCGTGAAGCTTCCCTTCATCCCTTCAGGCAGACCCAGTGCTGCTGGTGATGGAGTGAGTAAATGAGCACATGGGTATGAAACACCTTCAGGTGACTTGGGTCCATAGACCACCAGGCGTGGAACATACCTCATGTGTGTACAACCTCTTTACATGTCTCTAGTCGGATGACCATGTTTTCCCTTTCAGCCTGGAGAAGAACGGAGGACCGTGCATAAACCCCATCTTCAAAAAAGGTACCTGGCTTTCCTTTCTCTCTCCCCTCCGACACCCTGTGAGCCTGCGTTCCCCGGATACAGGTTCAAAATGCGGGGCTACGGAAGAGGCGCCTGCAAGCACCCGCTCTGGGAAGGCTGTGCACCTAACCCGTCTCCCCGTGTACAACCCAATGTCACACGTTTCTTTCTTTTTTCTTTTTCCCCAATATATTTTATTGATTTTTTTACAGAGAGGAAGGGAGAGGAATAGAGAGTCAGAAACATCGATGAGAGAGAGACATCCATCAGCCGCCTCCTGCACGCCCCCCTACTGGGGATGTGCCCGCCACCAGGATACATGCCCTTGACCGGAATGGAACCCGGGACCTTTCGGTTTGCATGGCCGACGCTCTATCCACTGAGCCACACCGGTTTCGGCGCATTTCTTTTTTTAAATACATTTTTATTGATTTCAGAGAGGAAGGGAGAGGGAGAGGGAGAGAGAAACATCGCCGATGAGAGAGAATCACTGACCGGCTGCCTCCCGCAGGCCCCACACTGGGGATCCAGCCCCAGACCCCGGGATGTGCGCTGACCGGGAATCGAACCAGAACGGTCCTGGCTCCTAGAGGTCAGGGCTCAACCCCTGAGCCACGCCGGCCGGGCTTGCACTTTAAGGCTCTCCTTCCCCACGCCGCTGGCAGAAACTGCTCTCTTCCCTCGCCCGTTCGCACAGGCCACGCACAGGGCCACGCGTGGCCGAGCCAGCGTGTGCGGGAAGGTGTGACGTGTGCTGTGGATCTGTGCCCTGCACCCCTTGTCTGTGCGTTTGAGGCCGGGCCACCTGTTCCTCCTACTCTGCCCAGTTCCAGACAGGGTGGCCGATGCCTGGAGATCCGAGTGCAGGCCCGACCATGGACTGACGGGTCCCCTCAGATGAGGAAAAGGACTTGCCGGCTTCCCGTTGGGGCTGCGTGCTTGCTCGTGTGTGCTTGGGGGGCGCCCACTCAGTCTTGCCTGGCAGAGTGTCCCCCAGGAAAGGCAAGGGCGGCCCATCCAGGAAGGAGGGGATGGGCGCGAACAGGAGGAGGAGGAAAGAGGGTCACTGGCTGATTGTGAGGGAAGCGATGTGGACGCATGGGAGCGAGATGTCCGAGTCTGCCGGGTCGGCCACGCGTGGCCCTGTGCGTGGCTTGTGCGAACAGTCAGCGCACATCCCGGGGTCTGGGGCTGGATCCCCAGTGTGGGGCCTTGCAGGAGGCAGCCGGTCAGTGATTCTCTCTCATCGGGGATGTTTCTCTCTCCCTCTCCCTCTCCCTTCCGCTCTGAGATCAGTAAAAAGATACTTTAAAAAAAGACACGTGCGGCATCGGCTTGTACACGGGGAGACGGGTTAGGTGCACAGCCTTCCCAGAGCGGGTGCTTGCGGGCGCCTCTTCCGTAGCCCCGCACTTTGAACCTGCATCCGTGAAAGGGTGCCTGGTGTGGGCACAGCTGGTCCGCCTCACCCTTCTGCACGTTAGCGCGGGTCTCCAAGCTGTCGGCGTGCAGGCACAGCTGACGGAGCCTCTGAAGGGGGTTGGGGGGAGCAGGAGGGAAAGATGAGCCGGGGAGCGAGTGTGTGATGGAGTCTCGAGTCAGGTCGCTCAGTGGGAAGGCCACACTGGGAGAGAACGCCTCTTACCCTTCTTCTGGGTTAAAACGGCCCTTCCTCCCACCACGGCATCGTCACACCGTGACCTTTGTTCTGTTCTGAGTGCCAACGGGGCCCGGTAACAGGGGGGCAACCCCCTAGCTGGCGGCCCGCCCCCCCCAGTGTGGCCCGGGCCAGAGCAGCGGGGAGCGGCTGGCCCGCGCTCTCCGGGTGTCTGGGGGTGGAAGGAACAGAACGAGACGGAACGAGGGAACGTGTGTGCGGGTCCGAGGCTCGGGCAGACGGTGACGCGCTCTGCCCCCCAGGGAGGGAGCACCGGAGGAAGCTGAGGCCGAAGATCCAGCCCCGGGACTCCCTGACGCTGCTGCCGCCCGTGACGAACTTCATCGGGCTCTTCAAGACGCCCAAGAAGTCCACCGTGTCCCACAACATCTTCTCCTTCGCCTCCGCCACGTCCTCGGACGTCATCAAAGTGTCCAGGCCCCGGATCGTCCTGCTGAGCAAACTGGGGAAACACGTCCAGAAGGTGACCTTCGAGCCTCCGGAAGTCTAATAAACGTGTCGCAGTGCGAACGGACGGGGCCGGAGCAACTTTTAAAACTCTTTTTTTTATTTTTATCTGGTTGTGAGATGTGTATTCATTTCAGAGAGGAGGGGAGAGGGAGACGGAGAAGCATCTAGGCTGAGAATCATGGACCGGCTGCCTCCGGCACGCCCCACCCCGGGGATGGAGCCCACCACCCAGGCACTGTGCCCTTGACCGGAATCAAAGTTGGGACCCTTCAGTCCACAGGCTGACGCTCTACCTACTGAGCGACACCAGCCAGAGCTACGTGTTTTATTTTTAATTGTGGTAAAATGTACGTAACATGGTTGTGTCATCTTTTTTTAAAAAAATATATTTTATTGATTTTTTTTTACAGAGAGAAAGGGAGTGGGACAGAAAGCCAGAAACATCGATGAGAGAGAGACATCGATCAGCTGCCTCCTGCACGCCCCGTACTGGGGACGTGCCCGAAACCAGGGTACATGCCTTGACCGGAATTGAACCCGGGACCCCTCAGTCCGCAGACTGACGCTCTATCCACTGAGCCACACCGGTTTCGGCGTGTGTCATCTTTTTTAATGGGGGTTCTTTTTTTAAAAATTTTTTTTATTTTTTATTTTTTCACAGAGATGAAGGGAGAGGGATAGAGAGTTAGAAACATTAATGAAAGAGAGACATCGATCAGCTGCCTCCTGCACGCCCCCTACTGGGGATGTGCCCACAACCAAGGTACATGCCCTTGACGGGAATCGAACCCGGGACCTTTCAGGCCCCAGGCCGGTGCTCTATCCATTGAGCCACACCGGTTTTGGCTTAACAGGGGTTCTTGATGTTGACACTTGGCAGATTGCCCTCAGTCTGTCTCCTGGGGTGAAGCCAGGCCAGATTCCGGTCTCAACAGGTGAGTGGAAGTTTCTGGCCTGTGCTGACACGACCAGAGCAGAGCAGCTGGCCAGTGGCACTGGTGGTCCCCGTGTCACGGGCCATAAAGACGTTAAGCCTGGGGCGCTGCCCAGGCAGAGCGGCCCCCGGGCATCCATGATCGATTCTGCAGGTGCACGCGGCCTCTGGCACCTGAAACGTATCCCTCCCCACGTTTTACTTAAAAGGAAAACCTGAGCTCACGACCATCAGGTGCAACCGTGTGGCCGAGAGCGTGGCGGCCGCCCCGACCGGCTCCACATCGGGGTGTCACGGAGACGGGGCCTCTGTGGCTCGGGACCCCAGAGCGCTGCTTCCGGGGGAGGCGGGGGGTGGGCGGAAGAGTTACCTGCGGGGTTTCCCCAGAGGCAGTGACTGTGAGACCTCGCATCCTGCCGTTGGTCCTTGCCTCCCGTGTCTCCGTAAAGCAAGCCGCCGACTGGAACGTGGACACCCCGTCCCCATGGATGCCGCGACGTAAGTCTCCCCCAGGACACGAACCTCCATAGCGATGTCCTGAGCTAAAGTCCTTAGGGGAGGGGTCAACTGTCTGACTCTGCCGTTCCAAGGTCGAGATCCCAGGAAATCGCCCCAAACAGAACAGAACCCTTCGCTGTGTACGTTTTCACCAACTGAATAAAATTCCCAAATAAGGGACAGACATGCCCGGGTCAGCTGGACAGGGCAGCGCGATAGGGTGACAAAGGCCTGGGAGGGGCGGGGCGGGGTGAGGGGGTGTCGATTGGGGAAAAGGGGGGTCACTTGTAATATTTTCAACAATAGAGGTAATTTTTAAAAGTTCAGTGTACAGTGAGAAGCTGCTTGTTGTGAGAACCTCAGTCAGGTGGGTTTTAAAAAACGGAAGGACCCCCCCGTTTGCTCTGGAGAACACACGGGTCGGATAGATGTGCCTACACTTCAGAGGCATCCGCTCGCCAAAGTGACCTTGGTCTTGGCTTAGAATTCTGCGAGGGACACCATTTTGGCCTGGCTCCCTTTCTACAACGCCCCTCTATTTGGGAAAGTGAGGCTAACGTTCCAGCAGAAGCCTCCCTTCCCTCCGCTCCTCTAAAACAGCTCCCCCTGTTCTGCTGTGAGAAAGCGGGGAGACCCAGGCCTGCAGAACACGGGCCAGAACCCGGCAGTCACCGCCTTTCTCCCTGCGGGGCTGGTTCTCCACCTGCCAGCATCAGCGCGTCCTTCCCCCCCCCCGACGTTTTACTGTGGTTTTTTATTTAAAAATGTGTATTCTCTCATAAGACACTAACTCTGCTACAGTCTCTCAAAAGAGAAGGTGCTAAACCCCAAATGCAAGAGGAGGAATAACCAAAGCAAGTCTTGGTGAGCACTATTATGTATCTCCTACAATTTGATATCCAAAAAAATCAAAACGGAAATGTTGAAATATCGCCTTTAGGGATTTGTTGAAAAGCAAAAATCAGATCTTCATTGTTTAAAAAAATATTTTTTTATTGATTTCAGAGAGGAAGGGAGAAACATCGATTGGTTGCCTCCTGCACACCCCCTACTAGGGATCAAGCCCACCACCCGGGCATGTGGCCTGACCAGGAATCGAGCCATGACCTCCTGGTTCACAGGTCGACCCCTAACCACTGAGCCATGCCGGCCGGGCTCAAATCTTCATTTTTAACTGTGGAACTTTTATGGCAGCTTCTCCAACTTCTTTGGATATATCCACCCCCAGAGGACATCTGCACAGAAATCAGACAGATCACATTACTGCAAACACTGGCTTCCTCGTATGCCACCAGTTCTATAGGCCGTGTGCTTAGAATTCTAACAACACACATATCTAACTTATAATTAATCCCATGTGGTTCTTACATAAATACAAATATAACAGGATCCTCCAACCAGAATAAAGGGTGAAGGAAGGCCAGTTCCATTAATAAGAAATGTAAATTTGGAGGCTTTTTAAAACCATTTGCGTATATCTGACATTTGTAAAAAGCTACACATATTTAATATACACTGAGTGGCCAGATGATGATGATCTCTGAGCGCATAATCATCTGGCCACTCACTGTATACCCTATATAATAAAAAGCTAACATGCAAATTGTCCCCTCGACCAGGAGTTTGACCAGCAGGCAGGCCAGCCATCCGCCCATGTCCCATCCCCCTGCCCAGGCTGGCCGGACCCCACCCATGCACGAATTCATGCGCCAGGCCTCTAATAAATAAATAAATGAATAAATAAATAAATTTACTGAGTTGCCAGATTACTATGCGTTCAGAGATCATCATAATCTGCCCACTCAGTGTCTACAACTCAGTGACTTTGGGGATTGCCTCTTGCAATGCCAAATCCACCTCAGAATACTGTAACTAAATAAAAACGTAAAGTGAGGTAGAAAAATAACAGGAAAAGTCTTGTCATTCTTGATAAAAGCTAAGAGGGCGAACAGTTCGCCATGTAGCTGCAGGCAAACCTGTACCCCTTCCCACACTAGCCACTCCCAGGTTCCCACTGCGGCTGCTCTGAGGCGCCTCCATCCGGCTCGCTCCTTGTTTCCCTTCCTCAGTCGCTGCTGGCGGGAGAGGTCTTAGATCCTTCCTTTCTTTTAAATATATTTTATTGATTTTTCACAGAGAGGAAGGGAGAGGGATAGAGAATTAGAAACATCGATGAGAGAGAGACATCGATCAGCCGCCTCCTGCACGCCCCACACTGGGGATGTGCCCGCAACCAAGGTACATGCCCCCGACCGGAATCGAACCTGGGATCTTTCAGTCCGCAGGCCGACGCTCCATCCACTGAGCCACACCGGTCAGGGCCCTACCCTCTTTCCTTGTTCTTCCTTCATTCATCATTTGGCTCTGTTTCTGCTACTTCACTGTTCCCCGGCCTGGGAAAGCCAGCGTCTGCAGCCTGGGCACGGCCCCCAGGAGACAGCACTCACCAAGCGACGAGTCCCTCCGCAGGCTGGGCCATCACCCGGGGCGCGGGGTGGGTTCTGCCGCCACCAGCTCCCTCTGCTCCCCTATCACAGCCCTAAGAGCCTGGCTCACGCGGCGATGCCAGTGCGGGAACGTTTCAAAGCGCAGATGAAACCACGCAGACACAGAGCCGTTAGGTCAGGAAGCTGACCATCCTTCCCTGGTTCCCGAGTCCAGGATGCCCTGAGCCCGGAACCTGACAACCGAGGGAGAAACCGGGCTGATCCGGGGACAGAGGAAGGCTGGCAGGAGCCGCTGTGCGGGCCGGGTCTCAGCGGCGCGGAGAAGGGCATCTTCGCAGGCCGTCTCCCCCGGGACGCTTTCTGCACGTTTTCCTTCAGTTCCCGGCATCCTCGCTGGTTCTGAGATGGACGTGGCATTGCGAGAGGCCGGCCTCTGGGGACATGGTCGCCACTCTGTTTCCAAATGAGGGAATCCATCCCCCTTGCCCGTCACCTGTTTCTAACCTACGTTTTGTCAGGTTTTTTAGCATCTGAACTTGTAGCAAACGTATGTCTTATAAGGGATCTACCTGATAGATTCCCGAAAGAAATGAATGTGACCCGAATATCACCGAAAACCTCATGTATCAAAGCAAACCCTGGCCGAGACCGGTGTGGCTCAGTGGATAGAGCATCGGCCTGCGGACTGAAAGGTCCTGGGTTCGATTCCGGTCGGGGGCATGTACCTTGCTTGCGGGCACATCTCCAGTGTGGGATGTGCAGGAGGCGGCTGATCCATGTCTCTCTCTCATCGATGTTTCTGACTTTCTATCCCTCTCCCTTCCTCTCTGTGAAAAATCAATAAAATATATTTAAAAAAAAAAAAAAGCAAACCCCGGTTTGACTTTTTTAACGCGACCTGCGTAGACAGCACTGGTGCCACCCACCTGGGTTCATAGCGGACGCCTTCCGTGTCGTATAAAATGCCCACGCCGGCGCGCAGCCGTTCGATCCCGTTCCTAATCAAGGATCAATAAACAAAGCGGACACCCCAGAGTTAGAGGGAGAAGGCGGAGCATCAGGGACGGGCAGTTAATACCGGCCGAGTTCCCGGGAAGGCACACAGGTCCCACGCTTACCACGCGATCATCACGCCATTGTCCGTGCACAGCCTGGGCGGGGGGCACAGCAGGGCGCACTGGGTGGCGTCGGTGACAGCTTCCAGGGCTTTCCGGATGTACAAGTTGCTGGCCACTCCTCCGGACACCACCTGACGGAGTGGAGAAGACACAGGGACAGCTTCTCACACGGATGTGAGCCACGCTGGCAGCTAGCCCCGAAAAAACCGCAGCCGCAGACGACAAAAACGTCACCCTCTGACCGAGGGGGGATGGGCAAGTGACGTATCTGCCTGAGAGAGACCGGAGGAGAAAAACACCACCGAACCTTTCTCCCTCCGCACATGATCACTCCTGGCCTATTTTCGTGCTGTTTCCCTCCGACCTCTCCTAAGGACAGTCATAGTACAAGACTGAGACGCTGGAGCTTTTACGTAGACGCACTTTTTTTCTTAAACACAGTGGTACCTGGAGATACAAGTTTAATTGGTTCCGTCACCTTGAGGCGTGGGAAACGATGAGATGTAAACTGGTGGGTCGTGTGCAGCCGGCCCATCCGCGCGATGACTCCTATCTCAACTGTTGCTCGTGTTTCAAAGCAAACATCGCTCGCTCGACGGCTCGTCTCTCAAAAATCTCGTATGTTAGGGCACTGGTATCTAGAGGTACCGCTGTAGTTCTTTAAAAGCGATGACCTTTGATATTCCATTCTGTGCATCCACCACCACCTACATCCTGTCTCATCCCTAATTTTCAGAAGGGTGCCCTGTCAGGTAGTTACCCAGAAGTGTGCCAAGGCTGTAAACACGGGGGATTTCATCAAAGGAACACCAGCTTGGAGGGAACCAGCCTGTTTCTCTAAATCACGCCCCCAGCTCCTGCCGCTCCTCCTCATGGCAGACCCTTTGACATGCACGGGCACCCTGACTGGTTTGGCTCAGGGATGGAGCGCTGGCCTGCGGGCTGACATGCACCAGCAGAGCGGCCTGGCGCTTCCTGGCACAGGGCTGCGCGCACATCCCTAAGGATGCCCGGTACCAGGAAGGGTGCCAGGAAGGGATTGGGTCTTCCCTCTGCGGGTGGCACAGAGCCCTTCCCTCCGGGCACGGCGGCTGAACCCTCAGAGAACACCTCAGCGTGGAGGGCACCACCTCTACAGGGCGAGGGGCTCCCCAGGGCCAGGGGCTCCCCAGGATGAGGGGCTCACCAGGACGGCGTTGCTCGGGGGCAGCAGGCCTCTCTGCTGGCAGAACAGGAGGGCGCGGTGCGTGCGCTTGGCCAGGTGGCAGGCGGTGGCGTGCTGGGCGGCGGCCGCGATGTCGGGGGCCGAGGCCAGGACCTGCCCGGGCTCCAGGCCTGCAGACAGACACAGTCCGGGGTCACTCCCCTGCCCATTTCTGTTACTTTCTTTGTTAACTCTCGCCGAGGAGATCTTTCCATTCATTTCCAGAGAGAGTGGGAGGGAGGGGGAGACAGAGAGACATCCATGCACATCGACTGGCTGCCTCCTGCACGAGCCCTGACCAGGGCCTGGGACCTGCAGTCCAGGTACATGCCCTTGACCGGAATCGAACCCAGGCCCTTCGGTCCGCAGGCCGAAGCTCCATCCCCTGGGCTGGGCACTCGAGTTTATGAGAAATATACCTTCCTCTTTCTCCTTTCTGGCCACGATCTTGTCGATGGCGTGCTGGAGTCCCGAGAAGGAGAAGTCACAGTGCCGGGCCCGGTGCAGGGGGGGCGTGAGGTCGAAGCGCCGCCTGTCTCCCCGCGGGGCCAGGTGCTCGATGGCCTGCCCGCCGCTCATGGCGGCGCACTCGGGGTGCTTCGCCAGGGACAGCCGCCGCGCCACCTGCCAGAGACACACACACACACACGCATGCACACGCTGCCAGGGAGCTGCCCGCTTTGAAACCAGGACACCAGACCGGGACGAGGAGGCACGCTCTGCTGTCACAGTGCGGGCGGCGGCGGTCAGCGACACGCCAGGCCAGCCTGACCCCGCAGCCACGGCGGCCGCACGGCCTCCCTGCCCTCGGCTGCTCTGCCCCGGGGGCTGGGACAGGTTGAAGAATGGCCGCTTCTTCCATCAGAATCTGCCCTACTTCTCCCAACGGTGCCAGCCGCTGGCAGCGATTTCTGTAGGGTCCTACCACAAACGGTGCCAGCCGCTGGCAGCAGATCTCTGTAGGATCTACCACAAATGGTGCCAGCCGCTGGCAGCGATTTCTGTAGGGTCCTACCACAAATGGTGCCAGCCGCTGGCAGCGATTTCTGTAGGGTCCTACCACAAATGGTGCCAGCCGCTGGCAGCGATTTCTGTAGGGTCTACCACAAACGGTGCCAGCCGCTGGCAGCGATTTCTGTAGGATCTACCACAAACGGTGCCAGCCGCTGGCAGCGGATCTCTGTAGGCTCCTACCACAAAGGGAGAAGCACTCTGCTTGGCGGTAGTGCTGGTAATGGTGACATTTAACCCCACAACTTGGTGCGTCTTTAATGTCCTTATTTTTTCTGTATACAGTGGTACCTCGAGCTACGAGTGCCCTAACAGACGAGATTTTTGAGATACGAGCCGTCGAGCGAGCGATTTTTGCTTTGAAAGACGAGCAACAGTTGAGATAGGAGTCATCGCGCGGATCGGCCGGCTGCACACGACCCACCCGTTTACCGCAACGCGAGCGTCTCATAGTTTCCCACGCCTCAAGGTGACGGAACGCATTAAACTCGTATCTCGAGGTACCACTGTACTTGACATTTCACAAAATACCTCCTTTCAGTAGATCCTCGGGTTGGTTCTGTCCGAGATCCGTTCCTATAGGTGACGTAACGCTAATGCGATTTCCGTGAGTCGGAACCCACCTACATGAGCAACTACCTCGCTCACATGGAGCACAGATACAGCCGTGATGAAGTGACACAGTGAAAAAAAAAATTAAAAGATAACAACTCCTGACTTTTACTGTGGTAAATACAGTAAATAATAAAAAGCATAAAGCACGTATGTACATACATCGGCGGAACATTTTTTTCCCTATAAACAGAGGCCCCGTGCATAAAATCCACACACTTGGGGGAAGGTCCCTCACCGGCCTGCGCCCTCTGGAGTCCAGGAGCCCTCGGGGGATATTCCACTGACAGCAGTTGGACATCCTCGGCGCTGCCAGGGAGGCGGGAGAGGCTCCCGGCTGAGCTGAGCTCTCCCTGTGGGAGCGCACTGAACACCCGGGGGCAGCTCCTGCGTTGAGCGTCTGCCCCCTGGTGGTCAATGTACATCATAGCAACCTGTCGTTCTGCCGTTCGATCTATTTGCATATAAGCCTTCTATTAGACAGGACGGGAAATGGTGATGTAACCACAAAACGACGTACGTGAGTCCGATGTAACCCGAGGACTGCCTGTATCACCCTATTTGATGAAAAACATAGCTGCAGACAACGAGGTACCATCTCACCCCTGTCAGGATGGCTGCCATCAACAAATCAAAAACAAGAGCTGGCGAGGATGCGGAGAAAAAGGAACCCTTGTGCACTGTTGGTGGGAATGCAGACTGGTGCGGCCACTGTGGAGAACAGTATGGAGTTTCCTCAAGAAACTAAACATGGAACTCCCATTGGACCCAGTGATCCCACTTCTAGGAATAGATCCTAAGAAATCAGAAACCCAAATCAGAAAGGATATATGCACCCCTAGGTTCATAGCAGCACAATTCACCATAGCTATGTGGAAACAGCCCAAGTGCCCGTCAGCAGATGAGTGGATTGGAAAACTGTGATACATTTACACCATGGAATACTACACTGCTGTCAAAAAGAAGGAATTCTTACCATTTGCAGCAGCATGGATGGAACTGCAGAGCATTATGCTAAGCGAAATAAACCAATCAGAGAAAGATAGGTATCACATGATCTCACTCATTTGTGGAATATAAGGAACAACATAAACTGATGAAAGAGATAGATCCAGAGGCAGAGAAATATTGATCAGAGTGTCAAACCTCAGAGGGAAGGTGAGGAGGATGGGGGGTAAGGGAGAGAGATCAACCACAGGACTTGTCTGCATGCATATGGGCCTAACCAATGGACACAGACAAAAGTGGGGTGAAGGCATGCTTGGGGGTGGGGGTGGCCAGGGAGAGGTCAATGGGAGAAAAAGGAGACAAATGCAATGCTTTAAGCAATAAAGAATTAAAAAAACATAACTGCATTTGCTAACGATGTGAGCCTTTATGGGTTGATGTAATAACCCTCCTACGCTTCATCTGAAATGGGGCAGAGAGATCTTTCGTAAACCACTTTTTCTTTCCGTCTCACTCCACGCCTGTTTTTTCAGGCTAAGGGGGCTAGCATTCGGGAATACAGTTAGATGCAGGGCACGCGTGCAGCCATCGCTGCTCAACGGAAGACGCCGCCTTAACAACGAGTAGCGTGGACGGCAGCTCCGGGTTACCTTGTCCAGCATGTCCCCCGGCGCTATGTCCAGAGACTTTCCAAGCAGCAGGAAATCGGAGACTCCCCGGGCGACGGCCAGCAGACAGTGGCCCCCGGAAATCAAGAGCACTAAGAAGGGGAACTGCACCGAGTTTGTCAGCCGGACGGTGAGCGCGTGAGCCTCCATGTGGTGGATGGGGATGAAGGGCTTTCTCCAGCGGGCCACCAGCTGCAGGCTGAAGGCCAGGCCCACGCCCAGGCTCAGGGCCAGGCCGGGCATGGTGGTGGTGGCGACGGCCGCCAGCTCGCTCGGGGGGACCCGGCTGGCAGCGAGCGCCTCTTGCACGATCCGCTGGATGTTTTCTCGGTGGAGCTGCTGGGCGACCGGAGGGATGATCCCGCCTGTTCTGGAAGAGATTTTTAAAGAGCTTTTTACTGCCGGGACCGGTGTGGCTCAGTGGATAGAGCGTCGCTTGCGGACTGAAAGGTCCCAGGTTCGATTCCGGTCGGGGAGCATGTACCTTGCTTGTGGGCACATCTCCACTGTGGGGTGTGCAGGAGGCGGCTGATCGATGTCTCTCTCTCATCGATGTTTCTGACTTTCTCCCTTCCTCTTTGTAAAAAAATCAATAAAATGTATTAAAATAAAATAAAATAAAATAAAAAGCTTTTTATAATTTGAAGGCGGTAAAAACGGGAAGAAAAATTACATAGGAGAGCTGAAGGCCTGTTTTCAAACGAACCGTTCTATAGCTAAAAATGTCAGCCTCGTGTTTCAAACACGTCTTACGAGGCCGCCGCTGGACCCAACGTGCAGTGAGCCGGGACGGGAAGTCTCTGCGGCAGATGTGTCTGTCGCTGAGGGAAATCGCCACCATCATCGCCAGAAGCTTTCTAAGGAAGGATCTTGAGCAAGGGAAGGACAAGGTGAAACTGGACTTGGGAAAAACTGATCTCTCTGCGGGGAGGAGGATTTTTTTTTTTAAGGCAACATTTTTAAACATATTTTATTGATTTTTTTACAGAGGAAGGGAGAGAGAGAGTCAGAAACATCGATAAGAGAGAAACATCGATCAGCTGCCTCCTGCGCGCCCCCCACTGGGGATGTGCCCACAGCCAAGGTACATGCCCTTGACTGGAACCAAACCCGGGAGGGACCCTTCAGTCCGCAGGCCGATGCTCTATCCACTGAGCCACACCGGTTTCGGTGGGTGGGAGGACTTTAACAGGTTTTTAAAGTTACCGCCGAAGGCGCAGTGATGGCCTCTTAAACCGGTGACTGTGGGAGTGAGAGGAAGGGACAGGTCGCCTGGGACACCGTCATCGCGGAGCGGGTGTAGGGGAGGGAGGCCGAGGCTCGGGTGGTGAGTCGGAGCGTGCACTGAGTGACCGGGAGAAGAGGAATCTGCCGGAAACCTGAAGCCAGTTCGGTGAAGGAGACGAGGCTATTTTTAGGCGCGTCCCGGGCAATCACGGCAGGTCAGTCGGCAGCCTGCACTCTGGAAGAAGTTGGGAATTCTGATTTGGGGTCCATGTGGGACCAGCAGTGGGTGAGCACTCCGGATGCCAAGAGTAAAGAAGTAGGAGGTCGCCGAGACCGGTGTGGCTCAGTGGATAGAGCGTCGGCCTGCGGACTGAAAGGTCCCAGGTTCGATTCCGGTCAAGGGCATGTACCTTGGTTGCAGGCACATCCCCAGTAGGGGGCGTGCAGGAGGCAGCTGATCGATGTCTCTCTCTCATCGATGTTTCTGACTTTCTATCCCTCTCCCTTCCTCTCTGTGAAAAATCAATAAGATATATTTAAAAAAAAAGAAGTAGGAGGTCGAGTTGCCAGCAAAAAGCGTGCCAGCACGCGGCAGAGAAGCACAGCTGTGGAATACGAGATCTGGAACATGCGCCGTAAATCTCCAAAAAAAAAAAAAAACTTTAAATTTTTAAAAAATATATTTTATTGATTTTTTACAGAGAGGAAGGGAGAGGGACAGAGAGTTAGAAACATCGATGAGAGAGAAACATTGATCAGCTGCCTCCTGCACAACCCCCTTCTGGGGATGTGCCTGCAACAAGGTACATGCTCCCGACCAGAACCGAACCTGGGACCCTTCAATCCACAGGCCGACGCTCTATCCACTGAGCCAAACCGGTCAGGGCCAACTTTAAATATTTGATGCTGAAGACCTGCTAGGTGTAGAAACAAAAATAAAAATCATGCCCTCGCTGGTGTGGATCGGTGGACAGAGCCTGCGGAATGAAGGGTTCCGGGTTCAATTTCGGTCAAGGGCGCATGCCAGTGTTGTAGGCTTGATCCCCAGTTAGGGGTGCGCAGGAGGCAGCCGGCTGCATGATTCCCTGTCATCACTGATGTTTCCATCTCTGTCGCCCTCTGCCTTCCTCTCTGAAATCCATAAAAATTTTTAAAAAATAAAACAAAATAAATCCTCAGCAGGAGCGCACAATGACTATTGATTTAATACTCGACCCTTGACCAATGCAGGCCTCGGAGCGCCAACCCCCGGGCCGTTGAAAAGCCAAGGGTAACTTTGACGTCTCCAACACTTTACTACTAAAAGCCTGCCGCTGACTGGCAGCTTACTGATAGCAAGGGCGGTTAATTAACACATACTTGGTGTATGACCTGCTGTGTTCTCATAATAAAGCAAGCAATTAGCTCCTAAAATTTAATTTTTATATAAGACGAGAGGCCCAGTGCACGAATTCGTGCACAGGTGGGTCCCTCGGCCTGACCGGCAATCAGGGCCGATTGGGACCATGGAAGGTTGGTCGGCCAGGGGGAGGGGCCGAGGAAGGTTGGCCGGATGGGATGAGCGGCTGAGGGAGGCTGGCTGTGGGAGCGCACTGACCATCAGGGGGCAGCTCCTACACTGAGCGTCTGCCGCCTGGCGGTCAGTGTGTGCCATAGCGACCAATCGACCAGTCGTTCAGTGGTTTGGTCAATTAGGCTTTTATATAGAGAGATTACACAGAAAAGAACTATTTTATTTTACATTTTGCAAAAAGAAAGTGGAAACTACCAAAAGAGTATCTGCTTACTTTAGGTGGACTTCAGTCTGGGAATGTATTGCTTCTCCCAAAATGTTTCCGGCTTCATCCACCACAGCAGCTGCCGTGTCGTCACAGCTGGTCTCGATTCCCAGCACCACTCTGTGAAGGAGTGCTTTCCCAGGATGGAAATGGCAACTTCTTAAATACTCATACATTCTCCTTCTCGACGCTTTAGGAAAAAATCCTGCTGTCTTATTCAATACGAGCATCCTTGCTCTATTGGTAATTCCTGGAAAAGAATTAAAAGACACAAACTAAGCATTATTCGGAGTTGGCATTAGCCACTTGACCATTCAGTTAAGCAAAATTCTGAAAGCTTGGTTTACTCTTGAATGTGTGGTTTTATAAAGTTACGGGAAAGCCTTATAAAAGCCAGCAAAAAAAAAAAAAACGTAAAGGCTGTAGCAACTTGTGATGTAATTTACATACTATGTACTATCCTATCTAATAAAAGAGTGAGATGCGGATTGACCATCACTCCAACACACAAGATGGCTGCCCCCCAGGTGATCAAAGATCCTGCCCCCCTGTGGACACAGGATGGCCACCACCAGATGGCCAGCAGGGGAGGGCAGTTGGGAGGAACCGGGCCTGCAAGGGAGAGGGCAGTTGAGGGTGATCAAGCCTGCAAGGGGAGGGCAGTTAGGGGTGACCAGGCTGGCAGAGGAGGGAAGTTGGGGTAGACCAGGCCTGCAGGG
>JAAGEH010000999.1:45593-58229 GCA_011751065.1 Lasiurus cinereus
GGGCTCCATCCCCGGGGTGGGGCGTGCCGGAGGCAGCCGGTCCATGATTCTCAGCCTAGATGCTTCTCCGTCTCCCTCTCCCCTCCTCTCTGAAATGAATACACATCTCACAACCAGATAAAAATAAAAAAAGAGTTTTAAAAGTTGCTCCGGCCTCGTCCGTTCGCACTGAGACACGTTTATTAGACTTCCGGAGGCTCGAAGGTCACCTTCTGGACGTGTTTCCCCAGTTTGCTCAGCAGGACGATCCGGGGCCTGGACACTTTGATGACGTCCGAGGACGTGGCGGAGGCGAAGGAGAAGATGTTGTGGGACACGGTGGACTTCTTGGGCGTCTTGAAGAGCCCGATGAAGTTCGTCACGGGCGGCAGCAGCGTCAGGGAGTCCCGGGGCTGGATCTTCGGCCTCAGCTTCCTCCGGTGCTCCCTCCCTGGGGGGCAGAGCGCGTCACCGTCTGCCCGAGCCTCGGACCCGCGCCCGTTCCCTCCTTCCGTCTCGTTCTGTTCCTTCCACCCCCAGACACCCGGAGAGCGCGGGCCAGCCGCTCCCCGCTGCTCTGGCCCGGGCCACACTGGGGGGGGTGGGCCGCCAGCTAGGGGGTTGCCCCCCTGTTACCGGGCCACGTTGGCACTCAGAACAGAACAAAGGTCACGGTGTGACGATGCCGTGGTGGGAGAAAGAGCCGTTTTAACCCAGAAGAAGGATAAGAGGCGTTCTCTCCCAGTGTGGCCTTCCCACTGAGTGACCTGACTCGAGACTCCATCACACACTCGCTCCCCGGCTCATCCTTCTCTCCTGCTCCCCCCAACCCCCTTCAGAGGCTCCGTCAGCTGTGCCTGCACGCCCACAGCTTGGAGACCCGCGCTAACGTGCAGAAGGGTGAGGCGGACCAGCTGTGCCCACAATCAGGCACCCTTTCACGGACGCAAGTTCAAAATGCGGGGCTACGGAAGAGGCGCCCGCAAGCACCGGCTCTGGGAAGGCTGTGCACCTAACCCGTCTCCCCGTGTACAAGGCGATGCCACACGTGTCTTTTTTTAAAGTATCTTTTTACTGATCTCAGAGCGGAAGGGAGAGGGAGAGGGAGAGGGAGAGAGAAACATCCCCGATGAGAGAGAATCACTGACCGGCTGCCTCCTGCAAGGCCCCACACCGGGGATCCAGCCCCAGACCCCGGGATGTGCGCTGACCGTTCGTACAGGCCACGCACAGGGCCACGCGTGGCTGACCCGGCAGAGTCGGACGTCTCGCTCCCATGCGTCCACATCGCTTCCCTCACTTACAGCCAGTGACCCTCTTTCCTCCTCCTCCTGTTCGCGCCCATCCCCTCCTTCCTGGGTGTGGCCGGGGCACACCGACCTCTGGATGGGCCGCCCTTGCCTCTCCTGGGGGACACTCTGCCAGGCAAGACTGAGTGGGCGCCCCCCAAGCACACACGAGCAAGCACGCAGCCCCAACGGGAAGTCCTTTCCTCATCTGAGGGGACCCGTCAGTCCCATGGTCAGGCCTGCACTCGGATCTCCAGGCATCGGCCCACCCCGTCTGGAACTGGGTGGAGTAGGAGGAACAGGTGGCCCGGCCGCAGAACGCACAGACAAGGGGTGCAGGGCACAGATCCACAGCACGGGCACAGCACACGTCACACCTTCCAGCACACGCTGGCTCAGTCACGCGTAGCCCTGTGCGTGGCTTGTGCGAACGGGCGAGGGAAGAGAGCAGTTTCTGCCAGCGGCGTGGGGAAGGAAAGCCTTAAAGTGTAAGCCCGGCTGGCGTGGCTCAGGGGTTGAGCCCTGACCTCTAGGAGCCAGGGCCGTTCCGGTTCGATTCCCGGTCAGCGCACATCCCGGGGTCTGGGGCTGGATCCCCAGTGGTGGGGCCTGCGGGAGGCAACCGGTCAGTGATTCTCTCTCATCGGGGATGTTTCTCTCTCCCTCTCCCTTCCTCTCTGAAATCAATAAAAATATATTTAAAAAAAGAAATGCGCCGAAACCGGTGTGGCTCAGTGGATAGAGCGTCGGCCTGCAAACCGAAAGGTCCCGGGTTCCATTCCGGTCAAGGGCATGTATCCTGGTGGCGGGCACATCCCCAGTAGGGGGCGTGCAAGAGGCGGTTGATCCATGTCTCTCTCTCATTGATGTTTCTGGCTCTCTATTCCTCTCCCTTCCTCTCTGTAAAAAAACAATAAAATATATTGGGAAAAAAAAGAAAGAAAGAAACGTGTGACATTGGGTTGTACACGGGGAGACAAGTTAGGTGCACAGCCTTCCCAGAGCGATGCTTACAGGCGCCTCTTCCATAGCCCCACATTTTGAACCTGTATCCGGGGAACGCAGGTCTCACAGGGTGTTGGGGGGGGGGTAGAGAAAGGAAAACCAGGTACCTTTTTTGAAGATAGGGTTTATGCACGGTCCTCCGTTCTTCTCCAGGCTGAAAGGGAAAACATGGTCATCCGACTAGAAACATGTGAAGAGGCTGTACACGCACGAGGCATGTTCCACGCCTGGCGGTCTATGGACTCGGGTCACCTGAAGGTATTTCATACCCAGGTGCTCATCTACTCACTCCATCACCAGAAGCACTGGGTCTGCCTGAAGGGATGAAGGCAAGCTTCACGGGAGAAAACCACTTAGCTGGGTTTGGAAGAAAGTAGGTCTTCAGATGGAGGAGGTGGGGGAGTGCCCCAGGCAGAAGAGGGGGGCGCAGGGTGGGGTGAGAGGTCACAGTGCCGTGAAACAGCCAGGCGGGCAGAGTCCCTAGCTAGTCGGGGGGCTTAGAAGTAAAGGCACCTGGAGGCGCTAGGAGAGGAGGGGGGAGAATCGAGATCAGGCGACTTCACGGATGAAGAATGAGAAAGTGTAGCCGGTGTGGCTCAGTGGTTGGGCATCACCCCCTGCACTAAGAAGCCATGGATGTGTGACTCCCGGTCCGAACACACGTCCCAGGTTTGAGCTCGATCCCCAGCAGGGGGTGTGCAGGGGGCCGCTGACGGATGTTTCTCTCTCATTAACATTTCCATCTCTCCCTACCGCTCCCTTCCTCTCTAACGAATCCATAGAATGTGTTTTAAAAGAACGATGACGTGTCAGCTTTAAAGTAATGGAGTGCCAGTGGAATGTTTTCCGTCAAATAATAACGTGTACCTAAGTTAATGTGTGTGTGTTGGGGGGGAGGGAGGTGGTGTGGCTTCAGAAAAAGCACTATTTCAGTCATCATCCTGAACATGTACCCAGAGCTGTGGCATGGGGAAATGGCTGATAACAACCTCTAGTCTTGATGAAAGTTGAGACCTGAGTTGTCAGGAGTGCATTCCCGATCGCTCTGACGAGGAACGTGTGCTGTTGGCTCCTTCCGGAGGCAGCTGCCTGGCGGCGGGTGGTGGTGGAGCCAGCCAGCCACGGTCTCCCCTCTTACCCGGCGGCTGGGGGAGGGGTCTCCCCCCGCACCGCAGAACGGATGCGGCCAGGGTCCTTCTACCGTCCCCTTCCCGGTGTGGACGGGGCATGGGAACAGGGAAGAGGTAGACACTCAAAAAGAAGAAGGAGGAGGGGGAGGAGGAGGAGGAAGAGGAGGAGGAAGAGAAGGGGAAGAAGAAGAGGAAGAAGAAGAGGAAGAAGAAGAAGAAGAGGAAGAAGAAGAGGAGGAGGAGGGGGAGGAGGAGGAGAAGTAGAGGAAGAGGAGCAGGAAGAAGAAAAAGAAGAGGAAGGAGAAGAGGAGGAGGAAGAAGAAAAAGAGGAGGAGGAGGAAGAAGAAGAAGAGGAGGAGGAGGAGGAGGAGGAGGAAGAAGCTGTTGTGACCCCAACCACAACTCTGTCCCGGCAGTGGTCTGAAGGAACATTTGGTGGGAGGGCATGTTTATCACCCCACGTTCCCAGCTTGTTTCGGGGATCTGTTAATGCCTTCCCCATCGTGCCATTTAAACCACGCTCCTTTCCAGGATTGTTATGGAAAATAAAGGCAGCCGAAACCGGTGTGGCTCAGTGGATAGAGCGTCGGCCTGCGGACTGAAAGGTCCCGGGTTCCATTCCGGTCAAGGGCATGTACCTGGGTGGCGGGCACATCCCCAGTGGAGGGCATGCAGGCGGCAGCTGATCCATGTCTCTCTCTCATCGATGTTTCTAACTCTCTATCCCTCTCCCTTCCTCTCTGTGAAAAGTCAATAAAAATACTTTTAAAAAAGGAAGAAAAAGAGAGGGATAGCCCGGGTAAAGCTCTAAGGAGAGCGCAGCGCACTATTGGTGGTGGCGGTGATTGCTCCTCGCTCACCAGTCTCACCTTCTTACAAAGTCACCGACTTTCCAGAATCCTGAAAGCTGAGTGCTTACACCTACAGGCGGTGCCCTTCCGCTCACAGGCGTCTTAGATTTGTGTAATAAAATGTAATAAATAAAATTATCACAACAGCTTCCCAGCAGATGGCAGTCAAGTGGCCCGAGGAAGGGGCATTTTTCTTTCTAATTCCCAAAAGTTGCCTTATAGACTACCGGAGGGAGTGACTAGTAAACAGTATCCCATCATTCATCCTAAATCCCTTTCAACCCGAAAACATCGCTTCCTGACGGCCTCGGTGATAGCCATGGCCTGGAGCTCCCCGGCTGTTGAGATGGAGTTGGGGAGAGCATTTCAGGGGTTCAGCGTGTCAAAGCGTTCAGGTTAACGGGGCTCCGACGGGGTCCTCGCTCTTCTCTAGGCTTCACCTTGACGTTCAGAGCCCAGGTGGACCCTCCCGGCCTCCGTCCTGGGAAGGTCATTGGCTGCCTGTGAGCAGAGCTGCTGGCCGAAGGACACAGGCCTGGGGGCAGGGACCGCCTCTCTCTCTCTCTCTCTCTCTCTCTCCCTCTCTCCCCCGCCTCCCCCCGATGGCAATCCTCGGAGCAGAGGCTGGCAGCCTGCGGCCTTCCCGCCACCGGGGCTGACCTGACCCTGCTCTGGGTCATTCCCCACGTCCCCCCGGCTGCCAAAGTTCTGGTGACGGTCCTCAGAACTCTCAGCTGTACCCCAGGCCACCCCACCCCAGCTCCCTGGATCAGCCCTGGAGGCAACAGGCTCCCCCAAACTTTTCTGGAAGGCGAACAACCCTGGCCCAGGCGGGATCCGCAAGGCCCGGTGCATTCTGGTCTGCACCCGCTGCCGCGGAGGGCGAAGTCAAAGGCTTTGGCGGTGGACAGGTGCGGTGAACTTGACCTTGGGTAGAGGAGGCAGAGATTCGTGGCCAGGAGAGTTCCCTGCTCTGACCTGCCTCACGCCTCTGTGAAAGTGCCTCTGTCAACAATCCCACTCCTGAGATGTATTACCATTTATAATACTTTGAACAATAAAAATATACATACAGTGGTGCCTCGAGATACGAGTTTAATTCGTTCCGTCACCTTGAGGCGTGGGAAACTATGAGACGCTCGAGTCGCGGTAAACGGGTGGGTCGTGTGCAGCCGGCCGATCTGCGCGATGACTCCTATCTCAACTGTTGCTCGTATTTCAAAGCAAAAATCACTCGCTCGACGGCTCGCATCTCAAAAATCTCGTATGTTAGGGCACTCGTATCTCGAGGTACCACTGTGTTTAGAAAATGATAATAATTCCACTCCGGCCACGGCGCCTCTGCCGCCTTACCTTAGGGAAGGGAGCCCCACTTTCTGCTGCATCCTGAATTCCTTTAAGAAGGCGGGGTTGATGTTGGCGTCCTTGCTGATGCTGTTGGTGAGCCGCAGGAACTGGTTCGGCTTATTCCGGCACTCCTTGAGCAGGATGCGGAAGGCGTTGGCGTTGTAGGTGAGGTAGCCGAGCGCGCAGGAGCAGGCCGTGCGCACCTGCGGGAGGAGACCCCGAGACCGGCGCCTCCGTGACCAGAGAGAATCGCGGATCGGCCGCCTCCTGCGCAGCCCCCCACTGGGGATCGCGCCCGCCACCCAGGCCTGCGCCCTGGACCGGAACTGAACCCGGGGTCCTTCAGTCCGCAGGCTGACGCTCTATCCCACTGAGCCCCACCAGCGAGGGCTCGTGGCCATGCTTTTATTATTATTTTAAAATAATTATTTCTTGTTGAAAGCAGTACATATGTCCCCTTTTTCTCTCCCATGGACCCTCCCTTCCACTCCTCCAAATCAACAGGAAAGAAAGCCTCTGTGAAATATTTCTAATGACAAATAAATGAAATTTTGTCTTGAATCGTGGTGTAGCATGGGCAACAGTCTTCCTAGGACAACAGTAAACGACATGGCTACACGTTGTGACACCAAGGAGCGGTGTGTGGGTTCCTAAGACCATGGGAAATAGGTGTTTTCTGCTGGTCTTAGGCGACCCCTGTGAAAGGGTCGTTCGATCCCCAAAGGGGTCGAGACCCACAGGTTGAGAACCGCTGGTCTAACGGATGCCACTTCCATTCATCCCGGATCGTCCAAGAAATGACCGTGATGTCATAAATGTCGTGGGGCACACACTGACTATGTTAACTCCAAGTTTCGATATCATCAGTGTGCTCGTTTGTACATGGAATCTTCAGTATCAGAGATGAAACAAGTTTCCCCTTTTGTGGGCACGGGGGTCACGGGTGGCGGTTCAGTTCCAGAGAAACCCCCTCAGGCTGCGTGAGGAGCGGACTGCTCTGCAACTCCGTCCCCCCGCGGGAGGCCAGCAGCCCCCGGAGAGGAGAGGAGGCAAAGGATAGCTCCCGGACGTCCCGTTTTAGAATTACTTTTTAACATTTTTATGGATCTCAGAAAGGAAGGGAGACAGAGAGAGAAGCACCAGTGATGAGAGCGAATCGTGGACCGGCTGCCTCCTGCCCGCCCCACGCTGGGGATGGAGCCCGCCACCCAGGCCGGTGCCCTGACCGGGAATGGAACCGTGACCTCCTGGTTCAGGGGTCGCCGCTGGCCAGGCGAGCGGAGCGTTCCTCCGGCCGTTACCTCCTCTTTGCCGGAGTACAGGTGGTAGCAGAGCCGCTGCACGGTGCCCACCGTGGTGAAGGCCTCGGGGATGCCCGCGCGCGAGTGAGCCAGGCTGGCGATCAGGTTGCCTGCGAGGTAAGCGAGAACAGGCTCAGATGAACCGGCTGGGGCCATTCGCACACGGTCTGTAAAACGTCCGAGCCGCGGGACACGTCTGCTAAGGAAGCCATGCTGAGCAAAGTGTCGTTAGGATAAATGTCCCCCGAAACGGGGGTCTGGGTTTGCGTCACCAGCAGAGCAAGTGGAGCGGGCGACGGAGAGAGGGGACGCCTGAGAGTCCGGTGTTCTTCCAGGACAGCAAGCCCAGGCTCGGTGCCGCCTTCAGGGGGCCCAGTTCAGGGAAAGAGCACACACCTTATGTGCACACACCTTATGTATGTGTGTGTGTGTGTATGTGTGTATGCATGTATGTATGTGTGTAAGCATATATGCATTTTATGTATTTATTTATGTATGCATTTATGTGTATATGCATGTATTTATGTGTAAGTATATATGCATGTTTCATGTATTTATTTATGTATGCATTTATGTGTATATGCATGCATTTATGTGTGTAAGTATATATGTATGTATGTGTGCATGTGTTTATATATGCATGTGTGCATGTATTTATGCATGTGCGCATTTATGTATTTATGCATGCATGTATGCAGGTAAGTACATATGCATGCATGCATTTATGTATGTAAGCATGTATGCATGCTCTGTGCATTTATTTATGCATTTATGTGCATATGCATGTAAGTATTCATGTATGTTGTGTGTGTATTTATGTGTATGTATGTTGTGTGTATTATATACATGTGTATTTATACATGTGTGTATGTATTATATACGTGTGTGTATGTGTATGTGCGTATGTATTTATATGTGTGTATTATGTATGTATATATGTATGTTGTGGGTATGTATTGTGTGTGTGTGTGTGTGTGTGTGTATATGTGTATATGTATGTATTTGGGGCAGTAGTTCCTCCACAGGGCTGTTACTCTGCTGCTGTTCCCTGTCACGTGGAGAGTGACATGTGAAGTCAGTGACTGCTCACTGACCCGCTGGGGAGCTGGACGGGGCCCAGTCACCGGCTGGCCTGGTGTCAGGAACGCTCTTGGGCTGTCTGGCCTTGCTGTCCCGCAGGCCAGGGTAGGGAACCCCCCCCGTTAGCAAACCCGTGGTCCCCAGGATGCCGGAGCCGTGCATGTCAGGGTCAGCCTGTCGCTGCGCTAGCCCGGGTGCCCCCTCTCCTGTTGGTGGCTCCTCGCTGAGCTCCCAGTTTGTATTCGGAGGAAAGAGGGAAGCGTTTGAAACAGCGGTTCCACCGGACGGCCGGGCGCAGAGCTCCTGCTCCTCTCGGGGTGCAGAGCGGACCCGCATGGCCCCCCGGGGCCCGGGCTTCCGGCGAGTGACGGAGGGTCAGGTGCTTCCTCTCCTCTGGCTCAGGTTTCGAACCCCGGCCGGCGCAGCCGGCGTGATGCGGCCGCAAGGAGGTGCCAGCTGCTTCTCACCTGTCAGGACAATGGTGGCGGACTGGATTGAGTACAGGCTGTCGATCAGGATGGTGACGCCTCTCAGATACAGGGTGATGTGGTCCACGTCGATGATGACTTTGGCCAAGATAATAATCTGCGAACGGAAGGGAAGCGAAGAGGCGTGCGGCCTCTTCCACTCGGCCTCGCTGGTGAAGCTCTTACGGGTGCACTGACTCATCAGTCAATGGTCATCTCAGGAAGGTGAGAGGAGTATTTTGGTATGATTGACCAGAAGAGAAGAAGAAAAAAAAGCAGGGAGTGTGGTGGGAGGGGGGTAGGAATGGAGAGAAGCAAGAGGCAGGAGCAGGAGTTAGAGTACTTGGCCCGACCCGGCCACTTTAGTGACCAGGGTGGACAGAGCATTCTTTCTACAGTGTGTGCAGCTTTTACATCCTGGAAGTAGGGCTCATATGGAAAACTTCTTGCCGGAGCCAGTGTGGCTCAGTGGATAGAGCGTCAGCCTGGGAACGGAAGGGTCTCAAGTTTCATTCTGGTTAAGGGCATGCACCTGGGTTGCAGGTTAGATCCCTGGCTCCATCCAGTTGGGACTTGTGCAGAAGGCAACCCATCTCTCTTTTCTCTCTCTCTCTCTCTTTTTCGCTCTCCCTCTCTCTCTCTTCCCTCCCTTCCACTATCTCTAAAAAAAATTCAATGGAAAAATATCCTTGGGTGAGGATTAACAATGGATAAATAAATAACTTAAAAAAAGAAAATACAGTGGAACCTGGAGATACGAGTGCCCTAACATACGAGATTTTAGAAATACGAGCAATCGAGCGAGCGATTTTTGCTTTGAAATATGAGCAACAGCTGAGATAGGAGTCATCGCGCGGATCGGCCGGCTGCACACGACCCACCCGTTTACCGCGACTCGAGCGTCTCATCGTTTCCCACGCCTCAAGGTTACGGAGCGAATTAAACTCGTATCTCGAGGTACCGCTGTACTTCTAAAAATCACAGGGGGAAAAGGAAGAGGGAGAATAAGACAGAAGAACCAGGACACCTCGCTGCCAGGGGTTGGAGCTCAGCGGGCTCAGCTAGAGACGGCCACGGGACCTTTCTGTTGAGACCACGTTTCGCTGCCTCTTTCCTCATCATCCCCAGGCAACGCACATCCCTCTGCCTGCCTCTCCACCCCACTGCCCGATGCCTTACATCGGATGGTGGGGCCAAACCTCCATTCTAACTTGTAAAGTTCCACATAAATGAGGAAATCCTCATAGATAGTGTGTGTGTGTGTGTGTGTGTGTGTGTGTGTGTGTGTGTTTAATGGTGTGAAAGGGGCTGGTGGGGAAACGACTGTGGATTTTACAGACCGGAAAACGTTTCCCCAACCCAAACGTTTCCCAATGTCCAGGTTTTCCCTGAAGCGACACCCAGGGAAATGCAAACCCCCAGCGTCGCACCTGAAATGCGGCCATCGCCTTCTCCGTTTCAATGGTGGAATCCAGGAAAGGCTCAAAGATGGAGAGCGTCATTATCCCGTTTTCCAGGATTAGATATTGTTGAAAGAGGTCATTGAAGGCAAAAAGGGTTAAGGCGTAGCCTGCTCTTAAGCGGATGTCCTGGAAACAGGAGAGACAGGTGTTACCTTTAACCGCTTCACCTACCATGTTATCACGGTCAGAGGGTTTCATTCTTGCCTGTTATAATAGACTAGAGGCCCGGTGCATGAAATTCATGCACGGGGGTATGTGTCCCTCAGCCCCACCTGCACCCTCTCCAATGTGGGACCCCTCTCACAATCCAGGACTGCTGGCTTCCAACTGCTCCCCCTTCCTGATTGCCCCTAACCACTTCTGCCTTGCCAGCCTGATCACCCCTAACCACTCCCCTGCCAGCCTGTTTGCCCTTAACTGCCCTCCCGCGTGCAGGCCTGGTCCCCCGCAACTGCTCTCTCCTATAGGCCTGGGTCCCCCCCCAACTGCCCTTCCCTGCAGGCCTGGTCACCCCCATTTCCCTCCTCTGCTGGCCTGTTCACCCCTAACTGCCCTCCCCTGCAGGCTTGATCACTCCCAACTGCCCTCCCCTGCTGGCCATTTTGTAGTAGCCAACTTGTGTCCACATGGGGGTAGCCCTCTTATGTGTTGCAATGACAGTCAATCTGCATATTACTCTTTTATTAGATGGGATAGAGGCCTGGTACATGGGTAGGGGCCAGCTGGTTTGCCCTGAAGGGTGTCCCGGATCAGGGTGGGGGTCCCCTTGGGGCATGGGGTGGTCTGGGCGAGGAGCCTGTGGTGGTTTGCAGACCCAAGTGGAGGCTCTGGTATCTGGAATTTATTTATCTTCTATAACTGAAACTTTGTAGCCTTGAGTGGAGGCCTGGGCTGGCCAGGGTGGGTCGAAAGCTTGGCTTCCTCCATTGCCAGGGAAACCCAAGCCTCCTGCTAGCTCCATGGCCACAGCCATCTTGGTTTGGTTAATTTGCATACTTGCTCCTGAGTGGCTGGTGGGCATGGCTTGTGGGTGTAGTGGAGGTATGATCAATTTGCATGTTACTCTTTTATTAGATTGCATTCTTATCTCTAGGAGTAAAATATGACATTGATGTGTTGGTGAGAATAGAGAATAGTTATTCTAGGATGTTATTAAACAGAAAATATAGAGAATTAGGTTGTGGTATCATGTAGAAGAAAAGAGGAAAAATTGATTTTTAAGGGAATGTTAGATTACTGGTTACGCAACTGACTATCTAAATGGTAACAGGAATCTCCATAATTTTATTTTCCCTCGACTGTTTTGTTTTAACGTATTTTATTTTCAACATTTCCAAGTGGAGTTAATAAATCAAAACTTCCCTTGTACAACAGGCTATCCATTGCATGTTACGCATTGTGGGGTGATTCTCATCTCTTAAAATTAGCTCATTGGTAAAATTATTTTGTATTGCAATCTAAGAGGGAATAAAATAAAAATGATTCACTTCTTAAAATCCTATTTTAACATTCTGGGACTAGAAAAAGAGCAAATAACAATTTTCCTTTAGAGACAGTCTGCTTGCCAAAGATGAACAAGTATGGTCTATTTTCCAGGTAGGCCCAAAAGGCAGAACCTTACAACTACGTCTTATTGTTAATATTTCATTTGAACAGTGTTAGAGAGAGAACAACGAATCTTAGTTTTCTTCTGCCACTATGACTTGTCAGATAAAGATGCCCTCTGTACATCTCAAAAGTCTTTACAGAGGAGATTAGAGGAGTCCTGGCATTCGATTTAAAAATAAGTCTGGGACAGTAAGTAGGGAGGTAGAGGAAATGAGATGGACCTTGAGTTGTTTGAAACTTTTCACAATAAAAATCAGACACTCAGAGTGGTCACCTGGCCACAGGCGAGAAGAATGGTGTGAGGTTCAGTCAAAGAATAGGGTTCAGCCTGGCGACGTGGCCCGTGGCTGGCATTGACCTGTGAACCAGGTCCCGGTCTGATTCCCGGTCGGGGCACAGGCATGGGTTGCAGGCTCGAGCCCCCGTGTGGGGTGTGCAGGAGGCAGCTGGTCAGTGATTCTCTCTCATCACTGATGTTTCTCTCTCTCTCTCCCTCTCCCTTTCTCTCTGAAATCAATAACAATATTCTTTTTAAGAGGATAGGGCCCTAGCCCATTTGGCTTAATGGATAAAGCATCAGCCTGTGAACTAAAAGGTCCCAGGTTCAATTTTGGTCCAGGGCACAGCCCAGGTTGTGGGCTCCATCCCCAGTAGGGGGCTTGCAGGAGGCAGCCGATCCATGACTCTCATCATGGATGTTTCTCTCTCCCTCTCCCTCTCCCTTCCTCTGTGACATCAATAAAAATACATTTTAAAATATAAATAAATAAACGAGAAGGGGAGAGGGTCCAGAGAGTGAAGCAGGTGGTAACAGGCGGGAGGGGGGTGGGGTGGAAGGAGGGACGGAAGTGAAATGGGCAGGAGGAGAAGCGGGAGCGGAGGCTGTCGCTGAGGAGGAGGGTGCTCAGAGGGCAGGTGAGAGGGAGAGGAGCGAGGGAGAAAGGAGCTGGGGTGGGGGCCAGACCTGCATGCCGTCTCCTCACCCCCTGACTCTCCAGGTCATTAGAGGAACTGCATCTCTGAGGGCCACGGTGACGTCCCTAATATTCTGTAAGGGGCTTACCTTATCCTGGGCCTGATGACCCCTAATATTCTGTAAGGGGCTTACCTTATCCT
>JAAGEH010001000.1:0-27555 GCA_011751065.1 Lasiurus cinereus
GACATTTTAATAATGTTGATTTTACCAATCCATGAACATGGTGTATTTTTCCCTTATTTCTTGCCGGAGCCAGCCGGCACTGCAGTTAGAACATTACCTGAAAGGGGGGGGTGAGGATTAAAGAACACAGACACCTTAGATACCGGGAGGGCGGACAGCTCAGGACTGTCGAGCCGAGTTTATTCTCACAGCTCCTTTTATAAGCAGAAACAACTTATGCAAGCATACAAGGTCAAGGTCCGATCAGCATGTTCCTTCCGTATCAGCAGTGTCCTAAACACAGTCTAGGCTACTCCCTCGGCCAGCTTCCTTATCCTTGTTTCTGTTATTGAGAACATCTGGCACTCAAGGACACATTGCTCTATTGATCCTGCCAAAGTGATACTTTCTCTTAGCTATATGAAGCAAAAACCCCAGCAAAGCAGGGAAACATAAGGGGAAAAGCATATTGCTGGATAATGTACCTAATTGCCTTTCACGGTTCCCCACATTTCCCCCTTTCCTTTATAATAAAAGGACCGGGGTGGGCCTTAACTGGCTAGGGAAGTAGAGGTCTGATTCCTCCCGCGGCTATCAGCCACCTTTTTGGCTCTTGGCATCTTTTGGGGAGGAGAGGCAGAGCCCATGTTTCTTCTTTATTTGATGCCAACCTCTGTGCTAATCAGACATAACTTCAGAGGAAGTCAGAGACGGTCAGTTAAAAGACCTTCCCTCGCAGATGCTTCGCTCTGCACCTAGCCAGTACCCAGTCTTGCCATACGGCAAGATGCAGCACTCTGACTATTCGTCTGCTACCGTGAAGGCAATCAAGCTCAGTAGTATCCTATACAACATGCAAAGGTCCTGGCGGGCCTGTTCTGAGTTTGACCTCGTGGAGTCCTGCTTGAAGCCGTGTCAAAGCGCTGACTCCTTTGCGCACCAGAAAAGGCAAAAGGCATATTATTACTACAATGGTGACCCCCATTAAGGCCACAGTAAGGGCTACATGCTGCAAATCAGAGGTGGAGGGGACCATACGCATGAGCTGATCTAAAAAGTTCTTAGCGGCTTCTGCTGTATCTACTTTAAAGGGGTCTGTATTTTGTAGACCCTGGATTTCTTCATGCAGTTTCAGTAGGTCCATGGACTCATTAACATTATGCCAAATCCCTGTCAAATGAGCCTTCACTTTCTTCCAGCCATGAGTGGACCGGTTGTAAGGGTGAGGAGTGACACATATCCATTGATAATTTGCGTGGCATCTTAATCTGTTCCTCACCTTTAGACCATCTACCTCTTCCCCTAGGTACATAACTAGGTCGTATAAGGTGTTGAGTTTCTCCTCTATTTTTCTATCGATTACTTCTTGTGTCCCTAGGGCTGTGCTAACATTTTTAGATAGATCATTAACAAAATGCACTGTCTGAACCTCCTGAGTGAGTGCCACTGCAGCAGCAGCAGCTGTAGTAACCAGGGGTATCAAGGTCGCAACACCTGCTATTAATAACCCAATAAACCTTCGGGGTCTGCTGAGGGCCGAGGTTACCTCTCTCCATACCTGGAGGGAATGATCATCATACCAGGGCTCAGAGAGGTTCACCGGGACCATGACGAAAGCGGGCTGATGGAGAACAATCACCTGTTTACCCAAAGGCACATTAGCAATACAATTGGTTAACAGACAATTCACACAAGTGACATTAAAGATCTGCCCTCTATGGGAAATATTCACCCCCCCTACTAATAGGGCATAAGGCTCTGGCACACAGGCTGTTACATTCACGGCCCAATGGATCGAAGTCCAGTTTTTGTTCTTCTCACTAGTCGGATAGGTCACCGTAGCTGTGACTGTGTCCAGAGCAGCAGCCAGTTTCCAAAGGAGTAGTTGTGTCGGGCCGTTACTTACACTCCAGAGTCCTTCATAGAGGCCTTGGGTCCAACTGGTCTTGTTAGCGATGGACCAATTAATGATGGATGAGTTGAAGCCGTGAATCGGGTAGGCAAAAGCTCGTTCAGTGTAACACCGTCCCCACGGTACTGAATGTACTCGTATATCAGAGGGTTTCTCACATGGCAGGACGTCTCGGGGAAGGGAGGTATTTAACTCAGTTCCCGATTTTCCGAGACTCCGCATGTTGATGTTCCATACGACATCGGAGCTGTTGGCCCGAAAAGTTAGCCTGTCAAGGGTGACACAGCCCGTCACATTCTCATCTTTGGAAAAGCAGACGGAAGTGCCCTCTCCCGTAGCAGAAAAGTTATATGGGATTGGGGCATGCACCTGAAGGTGACTATTCGAGGGCCCCCCAAGAAGTTTGGTATTATTGACATACACCAGGACGCTGCGACCCTCCCACACCGACACGTGCAGCAACGGAGGATCAGGCACATATGCCCAGTATTCTCCTGCCTCAGTTGCAACACACCATGCTAGTAAAATGAACAGCATTAGCTCGCACTTCATTCTGGAGCAGTGTCGTTGTCTGATTCTTGTGTTGAATCTGGGCCTTTTTCTTCAGATGTGTGGATTTCTGCGTGGCGAACCAGCCTCTCAGGTAACCAGCGTGGTACTTCGGCGTCCTGTGGGAAAACACAAACATGGCCTCGCCCCCAAATTAATACAGGATCAGGTCCACTCCACTGTCCTGTCAGAGGATCCTTCCAGCGCACCTGAGCATAGGTGCGGGAACTACTGGCTCCCCGCAGTCTCTGAGCCGCAGATTGTCCATTAGCATCAAAAGTTAAAAAAATTAAGGATAAAGAGAGCATGATGTAAGTAATTATGTGCTGACCTAGGATATAACTCCCCCTCTTTTATTTTTTGTAATTGAATTTTAAGAGTTCCATTAGCTCTTTCGACTATTCCTTGCCCTTGAGGATTGTAGGGAATTCCTGTTTTAAGACGGATACCTAATTGATTGCAAAATATCTGGAAATTTTTCCCCGTGTACCCAGGCCCATTATCCGTTTTGATACATTTGGGCTGCCCCATAGTGGCAAAGCACTTTAGACAATGAGCAATGCAGTGCTTACTGGCTTCTCTAGTTTGGGCAGTTGCCATAATGTACCCGGAAAAGGTATCTATAGTGACATGTATATATTTCATCCTTCCAAAATGGGTAATATGAGTAATATCTATTTGCCATAGCTGGTTGGGCATCAATCCCCTGGGGTTGATGCCATAAGAGTGCACAGTAGTTGTAATGGGGCAGGTACCACATTGCTTGACTATTTGCCGTGCTGCTTCTCTGGTAATTTTAAATTGCAAGCGTAGGCTATTACTATTTTGATGATGTATGGCATGCGATTGCGTGGCTAATTGTTCTGGGCTAACCTGTGTTTGAACCAGCATTGCCTCCCGAGTGGCTATATCAGCCAGGGTATTTCCTTCAGACAGGGGACCAGGAAGGCCTGTATGAGCTCGTAAGTGACCAAAGTGACAGGAAACTTGCCGTTGCAATAACAGTTCCTGGATTTTTGTAAATAACTGCTGAACTGTAAAGTTCGATGTTTTTATAGTTGGCACAGTCTCTATTGATTGTAAAGCCTTTATTACATACTGACTATCAGAATATAAGTTAAAAGTCTGGGTAGGCACCTGTTGTAGCACCTCTAGAACGGCTAGTAATTCTACTACCTGAGCGGATTTATATCCTGTCTGAAAAGAAGTTATTTTTCCTGATATATTGGTGGCAGCGACTCCATTAAAGGATTTATCCGTGAATACAGTGAGTGCCCCTTCAATAGGTTTTTTACAGACTATCCTGGGAAATAAAAGAGTATGAATGCTAGCAAATTGTAATAATTTATGCTGAGGGTAGTGATTATCAATTTTTCCAGTAAACTGGGCTAAGGCTATTCCCCAACTGTCACTATTTTGGAACAACCAATTGACTTGCTGTTTAGTATAAGGAACAAGCAGTTTTGGAGGCTCTATTCCTAATATTCTTCGAGCTTCCATTCTGACGGACTGAATTAGGGAGGCCACCGCTTAAAAGTAAGGAGAAAGAACTCTAGAGGGAGATACGGGAAGATGGATCCACAAGAGTGGATTATTTTGCCATAAAACTGTGGTTGGTGTATGCGTAGTGGGCAAAATGCATGCCTCCCAGGGTTGAGTATAATCAAAATAAGTAATCTGTTGCTTCTTGATAGCCTCTTCTACCACAGTCAGGGCCTGCTGGGCTTCAGCTGTTAATTCTCGGGGAGATGTGGGCTGTGCCTCTCCTTTAAGGATATCAAACAAAGGCTTCAACTGTCCTGCGGTTAACTTTAAGTAGGGCCTTATCTAATTAATGTCTCCTAGTAACTTTTGAAAGTCATTTAAAGTTTTTAGCTCATCTCTTCTAATTCTAATCTTCTGAGGAGTTATTTTTTTCGGGTATAACAGATACCCCAAATACTGAAAAGGGGGCTTTCTCTGTACCTTCTCCGGGGCAATGACCAGCCCTCTTCTGGCTAAATCCTGTTGTAATTGGGCATATGCAGCTAAAAGTAGACTCTCATCTTTACAGGCTAAAAGGATATCATCCATATAATGAATTATGTAAACTTGCGGGTGGCGCTTGCGAGTGCCTTCAATAGCCTGTGCTACAAACTTTTGACATAAGGTAGGGCTGTTAGCCATTCCTTGAGGTAGGACCAACCAATGATATCTCTTCATGGGCTCTTGCAAATTAGTGAATGGGACACTAAATGCAAACCGTTTGCAATCCTGGCTGGCAAGAGGAATAGTATAAAAACAGTCTTTTAAATCTAGAATTATTTTAAAGGTGCCAGCAGGTATTGCTGAAGGCACAGGCAGTCCAGGCTGTAGAGCCCCTATTAGTTCTATAGTCTCATTTACTTTTCTAAGGTCTTGTAATAGTCTCTATTTTCCTGATTTCTTTTTTATAACGAAAATTGGGGAATTCCAGGGTGAATTAGATGGGGCTATGCTAATCTTCTCTGTATCATTCCAATTTTAGTATATGTGCTGCCGATTTTAATTTGGCTTTTTGGGATTGGGCCACAAGGATCATCCGTCTCTCTTCCAATTCCCCTTTAAGGTTTTTTGCAACTTTTTAACCACCGGGGACTATTAGTCACAATATCAATCCGTATATTAATATAAGGAATTTGGTCTGGGTGGCCTGGGTCGCCATAAATTACTTGGCGGACCCTTCCCGCTATGCTTAAATCGAGAGTCCCCGTGGACGGCCACCCCACCCTAAAAGTGGGCCATTCCAATTCACAAAATTTTTGGAGATTAAAATAATCAACCAGCACTCTATAATCTTTTGCCCGCTTCTTAAACTCCTGAAAATTTTTAAGGAAACATTGAAGAGGAGTGAGGGGCATGGAAGGTCCCTGACCCATTTTCTTGTTCTAATTTTGTAAACTGTTACAAAAGCAGTAATTCCAAAACCAATCCAAAATCCGAAACTAATCTTAATTCCAAAACACTATAAAGTACACTTCTCCAAGCACACTTCTCCTAGCATTTAACACCACAAAGCACACTAGAATTAACACCACAAAGCTAGCAATTAACACCCAGTCAGCCGCGGCTTCTCATGTATTCACACAACCAGGAGTTCTTCTCCGTCAGAAATTAAATACGAATAGTGAAACAACAGAAACAAAAACAGAATACAGATAATAGACAAAAGAGACTAACCAGACCAGACCAAACCGGGACCCGTACTGAAACAAAACAGAAAGAACCAGACCAGACCAAACCGAAGCCCCAGACGCCGTCGCGTGGGGGCCTGGACCGGGAGATTCCGCGGCGTCCCGCTCTCCTCAGGTCCTCAAAAGGAACGTTCCCCAGACTAGCCGCCCTCCTTTTTGAGGGTTGCCGCTTGACCTACTTCTCTCCATTTCTGCCCTTCATGCTTTTCTACTAACCTGTCCCTCACCAGACTCCATAAAGTGAAAGCATCTACCGGCGTCCGGTGAGGACCGTGGGCTTGAAAATGGCCCTGAAGTCTCTTCCGTACCTGTTCCCAAGTTTCTAAACACACGGTTCCCTCTTCCGGAAACCATGGGCACACTTCCTTGACAAAAGTAATGAAGCGCTCTATTTGCTTTTGACTTGTGTTAATACCTCGAGCCCTAAGCATGTCCTTAAGCATATATACATATAATAAATTGCTGCTAGCTTGCCCCATTCTAACTTATTTCTCCCGCCGTCTGCCCTGTCACCGCGTCCCACTACCACTGCGAACGTTCTCTTACCGTATTACCGCGGTGCTCCTTCACCAAGTCCCCCGTGTTCAGGTCCCTGTTCGGGCGCCACCTGCCGGAGCCAGCTGGCACTGCAGTTAGAACATTACCTGAAAGGGGGGGGTGAGGATTAAAGAACACAGACACCTTAGATACCGGGAGGGCGGACAGCTCAGGACTGTCGCGCCAAGTTTATTCTCACAGCTCCTTTTATAAGCAGAAACAACTTATGCAAGCATACAAGGTCAAGGTCTGATCAGCATGTTCCTTCCGTATCAGCAGTGTCCTAAACACAGTCTAGACTACTCCCTCGGCCAGCTTCCTTATCCTTGTTTCTGTTATTGAGAACATCTGGCACTCAAGGACACATTGCTCTATTGATCCTGCCAAAGTGATACTTTCTCTTAGCTATATGAGGCAAAAACCCAGCAAAGCAGGGAAACATAAGGGGAAAAGCATATTGCTGGATAATGTACCTAATTGCCTTTCACGGTTCCCCACATGTTTCTACTTTTTGAAGTTTATGGTATATGTTGGGGACTAATTGGGATATAAAATAGATGTTCAGAAGAAAGGCTCCCTCTCGGAGGCAGATTCTTCAGTAGTAAATTTATGTAAGGTCTCTGAGCTGTGGGAGTGGAGGAGTGCTGGGTTTTTATCAGGGCCTTGAGTGATTTCATTAAGTTGGTCATAAATGATCACCTCATTGGCTACTTTTTTTGGGTCTGACAGTGAGACAGTCTACAGAGCCAGTGCTCTGGAGAATTGACCTGATAGCCTCAACTTGGGTCAGTTCTGGGGACCGCATTAGCCCCAACATGGTTGGCCACTGAGTCCTGTCTATGGAGGACATGGCATGGTCCCAAGCTGCTAGTCAGACATGCTCCTTCTCCTCTGGGGTGAAGGAGGACTACAGGATGACTTAGATGTCATGCCAGATCAGGAAATAGGCATGAGTCAGCTATTTAAATTCTTTAGTAAAGGTGGTGGGGTCACTGGAAAGAGACCTGAGATGCCTCTCCATGTGAGCGAGCTCAGACATGAAAAATGGGATGTGCACCCAGACAATACTCTTCATAACTCCTCCCTCCCCTAGGGTAGAATGTATGTAGTGATAGAAATAGATATTGAGAAAGACAGTTGTAGAGTGGACTGAGAGCAAGTGTGATGTGGGAAAAGGCTGTAATGGAGTTTGAGTTCTTGGAATTTGGGCTCTCAGGATCTGGGGGAGAAGGTGGTTGCTGCTGAGGAGGGTATGCGTTTTGGGAATCCACTGCAGGTGAGGGAAGGAATGTGTAAGAGGATGGAGGACAGTGGTATGTTGAATCAAAAGTAGATTTAGAATCATAAGTGTTAGGAATATGATGTTTTGTGTGGAGGAGAAAAATCTGATGGGTAGAGCAGGACCTAGAAGATTGAGACTGAAGTGTGAAAAAGGTCAAATGTAGGGAATCTCTGACTATTTTCCATTGCAGTGATAGCAATTACATAAATTGTACAAAGCATCAACATTAAAAGTGTCACTTTTAGGCCATTGAGACTTATCATCTAGTTTATATTGTGGCCTAACAGTGTTACAAAATAAAATGAGGTGGTTAGGCATGATATTCTCTTTGAGTGTGCAGAAGGAGTGTGGTGTAGCCCACAAGAGTGGAAGAGTGAGTAACAGAGCACAAATACAAAGGTATCTGTTTAGGGCAAGTGTTCCCACAGCTAAACAAATCACTATGAGAAATGAGGTGACCCTCTGGACTTGGTGCCCCCAATCCAGTAGCACCAAAAGCCAAATGACTGAGGAGTTTTCTGGCCTACACCAGGACTTTTGAGCCAAAAGACTTTTGAAAAGTAAGTGAGAGAGAGTGGGCAGAAGACTTGACACGAGAGAAATTGGCTTGTGTGGGATGGAGGTACAGCAATGGAGAAGGAGAGTATCCTGGTCCACATCCTCCTCTGTTGGCTCAGGCCCTAATCGAGGCCTGAAATCAAGTCACCTCTGTAGGATTTGGAGGTAAGTCCATGTTGCGCTGCCACTGCCTACACTGCTCTTAGAGTAGCAAACTAGGGGTGACTAAGTCAGGGCAATGGGATCCCATCCCCATGGAATCTCCCTGGTTTTCAGCACCAACAGTTAGGATCACTGAAGGAGGAATGCATGAGGCCAAAAAAGAGTGAAGAATTATGAATTTATTTGGTAATCTGGACACCAGCTGGGCTAACCCCAAAATAACATCAGCACCTAAAGATGTGGAGTCAGAAGTTTTTAAAGAACTCTAGGTGGACTTTTTCTGAGTGGAGAATCCTCTGTGCAGGTCTGGATTCTGAGAAATTCCAGAGGAGAGAGATAACCATCTTAGCAAGTAGAATGTGGTGTACTATGGTGTATGCAAGTAGAATGTCCATTGTGAAATGGCATAAAGTCAGTTCCCCAGGGGATGGAGTGGTATAGATTCAATTATTTGATCAGACCTAACAATAGATGGTTGTGAAAAAAAGGGATATTTTTTGATGTAGGGTTCTAACTTTTCCTAGCATTGCTCAGAGGAAGAGCAGACTAGAAGCAAAGGAAAGCAGTTGTGGACAGGAAGGGGATGTCCATTAAATGAAAGGTAACTGGGAAGGCTGTGCACTGAGGACTGAGCCCTGCCATAATACAGGTATCTGGAGGTCACTGAGCATCTGGGCTGGGCAAATGTATTGAACTGCCTGAGCCCATAGGTCCTGGTGGCAATTGCCAGGTTCTAAAGAGACCATTTTTGTTCCATAAATTCCTGCAAATGCAGAATCGATTAGGTGTATGGGTTTCTGGGGCTTATTTCAATGCCTCACACAGTTGTGGTCTTTGAGAATGGTGTCCTGGGACTGTCCAGCCACTCTTGTAGCCCTTGTACCTGCATATTTTGAGTAGACACTAGGTCCATATTTCTAAGGTCATGACTAGGGGGTCATGAAGCAGACCTTGTTTCTGGCAACCAGTGTAATGAGTGGGAGGTTCTCCAGAGCATGGAATCCAGGATGTGCAAAAACTTGATGAGTGAGCTGATTCAGGAAGTGGCACATATGTTTTTAAATATGCTATCTAAGTAAAGAGTAATATGCAAATTGAATGTACTCTGCTACACACACCAGCCATGCCCAACAACCATACCCACCTGCCAATCAGAGCGAGTATGCAAATTAACCCAACCAAGATGGCTACAGCCACAGAGAGAGCAGGAGAGGGGCTCGGGTTGCCTCTGGCAATGGAGGAAGCCAAGCTTTTTGCAAAGCCCAGCCAGAGGGAGTCTCCACTTAACGCAACAAAGTTTCAATGGCTGTGTCAGCAGAAGGTGTGGCTCCACTCCAGGCTACAAAATTTCAATTGTAGAAGATAAATAAATCCCATATACCAGGGCCTTCACTTGTGTCACTGGGGTGTGTGGCCGGCCTGAAAACCACCGCAGGATTCTCACCCAAGCCACCTCAAACCCCAAGTGAACACCCACCCTGACCCAGGACACTCTTCAGGGCAAACCAGCTGGCTCCCACCTGCGCAGCAGGCCTCTATCCTATCTAAGAAAAGAGTAATATGCAAATTGACCATCACTCCAACACTGAAGATGGCTGCCCTCATGTGGTCAAAAAATCCTGCCCCCATGTGTTCACAAGATGGCTACCACAAGATGGCCAGCATGGTATGGCAGTTGGGAGGGACCATGCCTGCAAAGGAGGGCAGTTGGAGGTGATCAAGCGTGCAGGGGAAGGGCTGTTATGGATGACCAGGCTGGCAAAGAAGGGAAGTTGGGGATGACTGGACCTGCAGGGAAGGGCAGTTAAGGTATTGGGGGGGACCCAGGCTTGCAGGAGAGGGTAGTTAGCTATGACCAGACCCTCAGGCAGGTGAGCTGTTAGGAGCCAGCAGTCCTGGATTGTGAGAGGGATGTCTGACTGCCTATTTTGGCTGGGCCTAAATGGGCAGTCAGATATCCCTCAAGGGGAGGGAGCAGGCCAGGCTGAAGGACACCCACCCCACCCCTATGCACGAATTTCTTGCATTGTGTCTCTAAAAAAAAAAAATATATATATATATATATACACACGCACACACACACACACATACATACATACATATGAATAGAAGGGAGAAGGAGAGAGACACAGAAACAGTGATGAGTAAGAAATAAGGATTGGTTGACACCTGCAAAAGCTCTGTTGTGGATCTGGCCCACAAGCAAGAAATATGACTTCACCAATGCATGAGTCAATGCTCAACACATTAGCCAAGAGTACAGATTGATCACTTTAATATAGGAAATCTTGGTCAGGCTGGTAATGGTAGTAGTATCTCAGAAAGGATAGTGTGAACTTGAGGACTAGCTTTCCTGCTTGAGCCACTCTTTTTTGGAGATGGTATCACAATACAGCATAGGGACAGAAGTTGTCATGTAGAGTGTTAAGAAGAATTGATCATTTTGGAGTCACTAATGCCTTTAAAAGATGAGTGGATGTAAAATTAAGTGGAGGGTGAAGAGCTTTTCAAACAAGACGAGACTAGGGCTGGCACATATTAACTTCTCTAACACTCACCAGCAATTATTGTGACATTTGGTGTGTCCTGTATGGGGAGTTTCATTAGTTTGTGGGTTAGCTTAGAGGCTTGAGTGGTAATCTGTGAGACTCACTGTGCATGGTGCAGAGGACTATCAGGCTTGGGATTTGAGTGGCAGTTAAGTGAGATGTTGAGATGCATTCTGTGGACAACACATGCTGAATATTAAGAGACCAAGTAGAGGACTATGGGGTCCAGGGCTGAGGGAGTGCAGGTGTTAGGTGTGGTAAAGAGTGATGGCCACTTGAAGAGGGTGTTTGAATTCATGGTGAAAAGGCATTAAAATTGACATACGAATGTGAGTGAATGAAAAGGTAGTCCATTTCTGATGATGTCTTTATGATACGATATGAAATTTTAGGGTTATTTCTAACAAGATGGGTTGCTGTGGTGCTACATCCAAAGCTTAGGTGCCATACATATGTCCACCTGCCATTTCTTGTTGAGGGCTGACCTAGTAAACAATAGGAATGAGATACCATACATCAATGTCACATGCACTTGAAAATCTCCACTGGTATGGAGAAAGGAGAAGAGAGAAGGTTGAGAGGGAAATATATTACAGAGTTGGTGAATTGGAATTTAAGAAAAGAAGCTGATTAGGATATAACCTGTCCTTGTCATGGCTTATTTGTGTTACCAGTGAAGTTGTGCCTTTGGAATGAAGCTGTGTAAGACAAGTGTGAATCAAAGAACTATGGACAGCAGGCAATGCAAAGTGATGGCTTCAGGAAACTAAAATTGGCCTTGGAAGTGTAATTTGCATTACCATGATTTTTGGTGTCTTGGAGGGACAATTTGGATGAGAAGACCACTATCAAATCCATCACGTTTTCTTTATGTGCCACATCTCTTCCTATGCTATGTTCCTGACAACCACTGTTTTTGAAAAGGGGCAGTGTGACTAACAATTGAGACCAAGACCACAGGTATGGTCTATCTGCTCATCTGCCTTTATTATTGTGGGAAGACATAGGATCAGTAGAAAAATAAGGAGAGATTGATTTAAATGGGAGCAAGCCGTGCTATCTTCTCTGATGTGAGGAGTAGAAGGAGCAGATGAATATACAGAGTGAGGAGTATGACAAATTTGGCATGTTAAGGGAATATTATCATGGGAAATATTGTCACCATTATGACAGAATATGAACTTTGAGGATGTGGCCATTGCCTTCTCTATGGAGGAGTGGGAGCTCCTTGACGAGTCTCAGAGAAGTCTGTACTGCGATGTCATTCTGTAAGTGTTTTCACTTGAACCATTCATAAGTAAGACCACAACTCTCCTAGTGTCCTAGAGTGATGCCCATGCTTTATTTATTCTCTACACATAGCACTCTCTCTCAAAGCCAAATCAAGTGCTCTGCTGATTTCCCATACTGTCTTGTCAAATGGGTTGTGGCTACCAGTGCTGAGCTCTACAGAGTGTCCTGAATAAACCTCCCTAACACCAGTTGCATCAGAAACTGCAGGAAGTATCTGGGTATCAGCAGTCTTACAGACAGCTTAATGGGTCCCATCTGCTCTTCCTCTCCCAGGGATGGTGACTATATTCAGAGCATGGCTTCCATTCTGCACCTTTCCTGTAGATAAGGACCTTGGTGAATGCCTGTGCCAGGTATCATCTTTCTATACTTGAACCAAGGGCTCTTCTTGTAATATTACCTTCTCTGCATACTATTGCAAGCCAAATTGTTATGGGCAAGTGTTGGCTTGTTCATCTCTGTTGTCTTTCATTGATACTCAGAATATTTAGTTTGGACATATTTCTAGAGAAGTAGGCGCAGGGAGAACCCTGGGTTTCTTCAGGGTGAACATATAAGATGGTCTCAGAAGATGCCTGGAAGTGTGGTGTGGCAACGGAGGGAGGTCTGACATAAACAATGGTGTTCAGATTGTACAGGAACCCGATCCTGTCTAATGTAGGTGCCGATGGCCATACCTCATTTATACCTTTCTTTTTCCATACTTGACACTTCTCTGCCTCATCAATTTAGCTTTGTCTATCTTTGCCTTTGTGTCCTTTTTTTTAAAATTAATTTTTATTAATTTTTTATACATATCTCCCCATTGCCCCCCCTCCCTCCCAGGCGTACCCCGACCCCCCAGTGTCTGTGATCATTGGTTATGTTTATAAGCATGCATACAAGTCCTTTGATTGATCACTTATTTACCTCACCTAACTTTAATCTTTCTGCTATAATTTCACACTCTGTTTGATGCTTTATGATTTTTGTCCTCCTGAGAATTATCAGTCTACTCCCTTTCTGTGCTCCTGATTCTATTATATTCACCAGTTTATTCTGTTGATCAGATTTTTAATTCACTTAATTTTTAGATTCATTTGTTGACAGATGTGTATTTGTTGTTCATAATTTTTTGTCTTTTACCTTTTTCTTCTTCCTCTTCTAAAAGGGTACCTTTCAGCATTTCATATAATACTGGTTTGGAGTTGATGAACTCCTTTAGCTTTTTCTTCTCTGTGAAGGTCTTTATCTGCCCTTCAATTCTGAATGATAGCTTTGCTGGATAGATTATTCTTGGTTGTAGGTTCTTGTTGTTCATCACGTTGAATATTTCTTGCCACTCCCGTCTGGCCTGCATCGTTTCTGTTGAGAAATCAGCTGACAGTCGTATGGGTGCTCCCTTGTAGGTAATAAACTGTTTTTTCTCTTGCTGCTTTTAATATTCTCTCTTTGTCTTTTGCTCTTGGCATTTTAATTATGATGTGTCTTGGTGTAGTCCTCTTTGGGTTCCTTTTCTTTGGGGTTCTGTGTGCTTCCTCGACCTGTAAGTCCATTTCTTTTACCAGATGTGGGAAGTTTTCAGTCATTATTTCTTTAAACAGGTTTTCAGTATCTTGCTCTCTCTCTTCTTCTGGCACCCCCATAATTCTGATGTTGGTACGCTTGAAGCTGTCCCAGAGGCTCCTTACATTATCTTCACATTTTTGGATTCTTTTCTCTTCTTGCTTTTCCAGTTGAATGTTTTCTACTTCTTTATATTTCAAATTTTTGACTTGATCCTTGCCTTTCTCTAGTCTGCTGTTAGTACTCTGCGTAATAGTATTCATTTCAGTCAGTGTATTTATTATCTTCTCTTGGGTCTCACTAAATTTATCCATCTTTTCTAGCATATTCTTGCAAAACCTTATAAGCGTGGTTTTGAACTCTATATCCAGTCGTTTTTTTTCCTCCATTTCTTTTGCTTGTAATCCCTTCCCTTGTCTCGGCATTTTCACTGTGCTGGGGAAACTTCTGTGCTGGATTCAGCCGAAGAAGCCTCTGCTGAGCTTGGGAGGGTGGAGTCTCAGGGCTTAAGGGACCGCCTTGCCTTCCAGTCGGCCCCGCCCTCCACGGCCCCTGAGTCTCCCGTGACTGGGTAATGGCTGGAGCAGTCCTTGTGCGCGCGCACCCGCAGCGCCTCCAACCGCTGCCTTTCCGGCTCCCCTGCGAACCAGGACCACACGAGTCTAGGTCCCCAGGGTTTCGCCCAAAACAGGGGCCCAGTGGAGTCAGAAGTGGCGCAGTTCGGAGGGTCTGTCTCCCGCCCACTCGCGAAAGCCAGCGGCACAATCAGCAATCCGTCCTCCGCGTGGTGCCGTGCGCGACCAGACCTCCGATCCTTTGCAACTCCCCTAAATTTCCGTGCACTTCTCCCTTTTCACAGTCCAAACTCCCCCCGTATGAGTTTCGGCTGGATCTGGGGTTTAGTGTCATAAGAGAAGGGGTTCAATGCCGTTGGGAGTCTCCATTTCCCTCCCGCCAGAGAAAGCCAGCCAGGTACTCCGGCACCCGCTCTCTCAGCGCGCGTCTCCGTACCTCAGCTTTTTGCAGCTCCTCTGGGTCTCCGTGAGCCCCTCTCTTTCCCTCTAGTTGTAGAACTTCCACTCAGCCAGCTTTCCTATGGTTCTGGATGATGTCCGTTCTGTCTTTTAGTTGTAGTTTTGAAATTGTTGTGCGAGGCAGCAGTATAGGTGTTTACCTATGCCGCCATCTTGGATTCTCCTGTCCTTTGTGTCCTTTTTACATCGCCCATTCCTCTGCACATCTCTTTCTGAAGTATACTACAACAAGGACCTTTGCAAGTGTTATGATGAGCACACACATGCTTAAATACCTCTCAAACACAAGGTAATTGTGTATTGAATTTTATTGTGTAACCAACCTTTTGCACAGCTTTCCCACGTCACCAGCAGAAAATATCTATTGAAGGCTGTTAGTAGCAGAATGAACTGGACAATCTGCTTCTCATCCATGTAGTGATTGCCATATTTTTGCTCTATATCTTTTGAAGACTCCCTTGTTTTGTGATTTTCAGTGGTCAAGAACTTCACAGTGGCCTCTTATTAATCCATCTTTCAGGTATTTCATTTTCAGCAAGTTTCATGAAACTAATGTAGTATGTGCAACACACTTTTATAATAGGACTTTCCCCTGTGACCAGAGTCAACATTGATTTCCTCATTATTTCTCTGTTTTTAGGTTGTTGGCATAAAATGGATGATGTGGAAGCCTATTCTGAGCACAGTGTATCTGTAGGATATTCTCATGTCAGGGCTTCCAAGACAGCTCTGGTTTCCCAGGGGACCCATCTTCATAAGCCATGTTTCTCAGTGTTAAAAGATATTTTGCATTTGAGTTACAAGTGATATATTTTGAAAGGAATGTGTTTTTAGGTGAATTCAAATGTGAGAGACTTGTGTTTCAGTGAAAACCCTCAGCAGCAACAGAAGGATGCCAGTTGTGAGAAGCCCTGGAATGAGGATATGGAGAGTGACTCATTTGTGACCAGTTGTTGCTTCTACTTATCTGGTGTGTCTGCAGCTAGTACAGAAATTGGGGAAGACTCTCCAGCCATTTCAGGGCTTCTCCAGTACCAGGCCACTCTTAATACTGAGGATCCAAACAGTGTCAATGAGAATTCCCACAGTAATTTCTCAGTGGCATAAAACATCACCAGAGGGTTGAATGTGAAAAAGCTACCAGCCAGAAACTTAAAGTTGTTTATCAGAAAGATCTCTCCTCTAGAGATATGAGTAATAAGTATAGTCAATATGGGAAAGTGTTTAGACAAATCTTTAACCATCTTCAACATGTTAGAGTTCACACTGGATAAAAGCCCTGTGAGTATACAGAATGTGGAAATTCCTTCAGTGAAAGCAGAACTGTCATTAAACACCAGAGGAAATCCATATGAGTGTGTTGATTGTGGAAAGTTCTCCAATCAAAGTGGTAACCTCACATAACACCAGAGTGTTCACATTGCACATTAACTACACTCAACTTTTTTCTCCAAATTCTTTTAGGCAGAAGTGTCACCTTCTTATACCAAAAAGAGTTCACACAGGAGAAAAGTCAAAGGAGGGTAACAACTCTGAACTCAAAGGTTAACATGGGCCAAATAAACAAGGTTTTAGTGTATGTGGGCTGCAAAAGAACAAAACCTTCAATTTTCATAAAAAGTAGGTTTATTTCTATAGAGACATGCTGAATACAAAGGGCTGAAATGAGTGATTTTTAAAATAACACATTTAAATAAAATTTTCACATTTTTCTTGTACATTCTTACCAGACATTGAATAACTCCATGAATTAATAAGTAAAATGCCAATAAACCTATATTTTTCTTTTTCTCTGAAAGCAAAATATTTCCCATTGTGCACACCAAACAAGTCATTATATGACTAATGGCATGGCAATGGGCTGCTAAAATATTCCCTGGTAGTATTAATGGAGAGAAATGGTGTACCTGTTCATAAGGGAAATGAATGTAACACAATTATAGTCATCAGTCCTTAGCAAACATTGTAGTTTATTATTAATAATTATGTATAACAGGATGCTGTAAAAATTAAGTTATGAATTTTTATTAAAACATTAGTTGGCCACAAAAATATTTATTGTGGGTTGCAAGTTTGACATGCTTGCTACAGAAAGTTATTGTGGCATATCTATGAACTCATTCAACATCAGAGAGTGCACATTGGGATAAAGCCTTTTGAATGTACTGATTGTAGGAAATCTTTTAGCTGAAAAGATAACCTTACTGGACACCCGAGAGTTCACACTGGAGAAGAGCCTTAAATATGCAGGGAATTTTATTTGTCTTTCTGAGAATAAAAACAATGAAGGAGAATCTGTGATATACATTTGCCTTAATATAAAGACCATTTATCAGGACATCCACCCTGCCAGATTTCTCATAATTTTCAGATACAAGTGAGACTTTAAGGAGGTGTTTACATTTGTGATTCTGGCGAAGCCATTGATGTCACTGGGAGTGCTTGTGGCTGGAGTGATTCCACCTCCACCACCTGACTCACCTGAACAGTGTGAATCAGTCACAAACCCTGCATGCTCACTTGTGCTTGAGAAAATTCTGAATATTCTGAACTCTTGGCAGAATCTTCATTCCTTTTCCTTTGACTAGAAAAAGGGCCTCACCCAGGGTTTTCCCAGAACATCCATAGTCAGTTAAGAAGCAGTACCTCTCTCAGAGACATTGTGGTTCTCATATTATGCTGTGATGATTGGCTTAAGTTCTATTTCACCAATGTGAAATCGACTTGCTGTACATGGCTCTGGTTTATGATATTTTTGTAAAGGTATTTTCCTTTGTATCTTTAATTGTATTTATTCTATTCACTGAATGGGATGATTTACAAGCAGAGTTGTAATATGTCAGCATATAGATGTGAACAGGTATTATGGGGCCATCCAACTTTCTGTGCTTCTGAAGGAAGAACATTCTGGTAGAAAATCACTCTTTACCCAAAATGGGTTTATTTTTTCATTGCTGCCCAAGGCCTCGAAAGAAAGGCTGCATGACTTTGTGGTTTAATTTGGAGCATAGTACCTTGTTTATGAGATCAATGGTTACTCTGAAGGGAAGGCCTTTTACTGTGATTCTGTGAAGAAAATGAATTATGTTCTCTTTTCACAGTATGTATTACATAAGTCTCAGCAATGATGTGGGGAACTCCTCCCCACATACTGCAAAGGAGCCATGTGCCATGAAGTATAAAATTACATAAGTTTCTGGCATTTGTTGCAAGACTCTGAGGTTAAACTATTGAGACAGAAACTCTTTTCATAGTGATAAGAGCAACTGCAGTAAATTAGATGAAAAATGCCTCATCTGAATGTAAATCCACAAATTTTCCAGGGTGTGTGGCTCATGTGATCTTTGTGAACAGATATTCTCAGGACCTCCATAACTATTTCCTGTATCTGAAGTTATTGGCAGAGAAAATAATTTAATGGTTTTGTGGGTTCCCATGGCGTCTGTAGCATGTTCACCTCAAGGTCATTTCTAATTTTGTAAGAACTCAAAGCTAGAGGAATGATAATCCTGTAATCAGTCCCAGGATGTGTCTTTTGTAACCAGTCAGCATTCCTGTTGATTATTATGGTACAATCTTCAGTGCTTGCCAATATTTACTGCCACTGAGGTAATGATGTTCCTCCCAGGATATAAGAACTGACATGCAAGAAAGTGCACTAAAGCCATGAATCTATCACATGTGAATTAATCTTATCTGTCAGTATATACTAGGTGTGGCAAAAGTAGGCTTTCAGTTGTGCATACACAAAACACATCTCTTGTTCCTTTAAAAATTAAAAAAATACCTTTATTTTATTTTACTTTACTCAGGAAGAGGGGAAGGAGAGATAAACATCCATGAGCTCTATCGTGCACATTTGCTAACTGGGACCCCAACCAGCTCTGTGCACTGACCTGAAATTCACTAGGGATCTTTTAGTTCACTGGATGACACCCACCCAACTGAGGTACAAGGTGAAATCATAGTTCATTCCTATATTTTTATTTGTAGTTATTATTTTTCATACCAACAACTCTACACCTATATTTCCCACATTTTTCATTTTTCTCCTGTCCTTTTAAAATCTCTGACTTTCCTGTCTTCCATGAAATCATTCATTTTCCATCCTTTACATTAGATTAGTTCATATTCTTCATAATTTAATATATGCTATACTGTGTGTACTTTTTAAGAAACACTAGTTTTCATAATGCCACACAGACATATTTTTAAAATACATTTTATTGGTTTTCAGAGAGTAAGACAGAGAAAGAGGGAGAGGGAGAGAGAGAGAGAGATAGAAACATCAATGATGAGAGAGAATCATTGATCAGTTGCCTTGTGCATGCTCCCTACTGTGGATCAAGCCCTCAACCTGGGCATGTGATCTTGACTGAAATTGGACCAAAACCCTTCAGTTTGCAGGGTGACACTCTATCCACTGAGCTAAAACAGTCAGGGATACACAGGTATTTTGAGATTCAACACAAATGCATATGTGAATATTGAATTTGTTTTATTGCTGAATAGTATTGCATTCTGTGGGTATCAATTCCATACATTGATCTGTCTGTGAAATTGGTTACTTCCAGGCTTGGGGTATCTATATGTATAAAAGGCTAAGCGACATTTGCATCCAAAACAACTGAACGGATGACCAAACAGGCTGTGTGGGGTGACCAGGCTGGCAGGGGTGTTTGTGAGGTGTGACCATACAACTGAACAGCAGGCTGCATGAGAGGTGACCATACAACCAAGCAGGCAGAGGGGTTAGTGAGGGGCTTCCAATTGACTGAGCAGCAGATTGTGTGGGGCAAACAGGCTGGCAGGGGGATTAGTGAGGGGCAACAAAGCCATGGGGGAGGGGAAGTTGGGAGCAACCAGGGGCAGTGAGAGGCAACCAGACCAACAGGTGGGTAACCAGCAGGAAGGCGGGCAGTCAGTGGCAATCAGGCAGGCAGGCAGATGAACAATTAGGAGCCAGTAGTCCCAGATTGTGAAAGGGATTTTTGATTGCCAGTGTAGGCCCGATCTAAGGGGTCTCGGATTGCACAGGGTGCAATGAATTTCATGCACTTGGCCTCTAGTCCTATATAATAACAGAGGAATATGCTCATTATCTGTTATTCCCTGTGTCATAATGACCTACCCTGAAAAATGACTGGATCACACATCTGCAGGAGGGTGGGGGACCAAACTACAAGCAGGCAGCAGAGAGCAACATAAAGGGGCAGGGAAACAAGCTATGAGGAGTGGAGAGAAGAAGGAGGTTGGTAGCAGGGGAGTTACAGGAGGGTGGCAGAAACCTACTGGCACATGGACTCATGCACAAGGCTATTAGTTATAAATCAATCTGTTTGGAATATGTGCGTTCAATTGTCTTCATAGATATGTATTTTACTAATCAAACTGTTGCAGCATAGGTGAATGTTTCACATTTTAACATATGCAGAACTGTGATTTAAAATTGTCATGTACTTTGCCTTCCCACACATGCTAAGCATATGAAAAATCCAGTTTTTGTTCAACCCTGCAAGGATATGCAATGGTTAATCTTTTTAAACAGTAGGTATGGAATGTCTATATATGAACTTGCTTTAGTTTTCATTTCATTTTGTAGTAATTTTTGATGGTGAATATTTTTCACACATTTATTTACATTTCTTTATCTTTTTTGTTAAGATGTTGGTTCAGAAATTTTGCTTTTTTTAGTTTGTATTATGTATTGTTTTATTTTTATTTTTTAAATAAATCTTTATTGTTCATTTCATTACAGATATTCCTCTTTTTTTCTCCCCCATAGCTCTCCTCCACCTGATTCCTCCCCCGCACTCTCTGCCCTTGCCACCTCGCCACTGTCCACATCCATAAGTGTAAGATTTTTGTCCAATCTCTTCTTGCACCCCTCACTCCTCCTATCCCATGAAAATTGTTAGTACATTCCCTTTCTATGTCCTTAATTCTATTATATTCAACAGTTTATTGTATTCATCAGATTTTTTTATTCACTTGAGTTTTAGATTCACTTGTTGATAAGTATATATTTGTTATAACTTTGTTATTCATAATTTTTATTTTTACCTTTTTATTCTTCTTCATCTTCTTAAAGAAAACCCTTCAGCATTTCATATAATCTTGGTTTGGTGGTGATGAACTACTTTAGGTTTTCCTTATCTGAGAAGCTCTTTATCTGCCCTTCAATTCTTAATGATGGCTTTGCTGGGTAGAGCACTCTTGATTATAGGTTCTTGCTATAAATCACGTTGAGAATTTCCTGCCATTCCCTTCTGGCCTGCATATTTTCTGTTGAGAATCAGCAGACAGTCGTATGGGTACTCCCTTGTAGATAACTAACTGTTTTTCTCTTGCTGCTTTCAGGATTCACTCTTTGTCTTTTGCCCTTGGCATTTTAATTATGATGTGTCTTGGTGTGGTCCTCTTTGGAAACTTTTTGTTTGGTGTACTGTGTGCTTCCTGGACTTGTAAGTCCATTTCTTTCATTAGGTAGGGAAAGTTTTCACTCATTATTTCTTCAAATAGGTTTCCAGTATCTTGCTCTCTCTCTTCTTCTGGCACTCCTATAATTCTGATGTTGGTAAGCTTGAAGTTGTCCCAGAGGCTCCTTATGTAATCTTCACATTTTTGGACTCTTTTTTTATTTTTGCTTTTCTGTTAGGGTGTTTTTTGCTTCCTCATATTTCAGATCTTTGATTTCATTCTTGGGTCCTCTAGTCTGCTGTTGGATTTCTGTGTATTAGTCTTTATTTCAGACAGTGCATGCTTAATATCTGACTGGTCCTTTTCCATTTTTTTTGGCATTCTCATTAAGATCTTTGAAGGTATCACTGAGTTTCTCAGAGTTCTCAATAAGTTTGTTGGCGGTTTGTAGAAGATTCTTGAGTATCCTTATAAATGTGGTTTTGAACTCTATGTCCAATTGTTTGCTTTCCTCCATTTCTTTCATTTGAGACATGTTTCTTGGTCTCCACATTTTGGCTGCTTCTCAATGTTGATGGAGTGGCTTTGTGTGCTAGTTGTCCTTAGGGCCCAGTAGCTCTGCCTCCCCAATCACCTGAGGTGGACACTCTCGGTGCACCCTTTGTGGGCTGGGTTCACAGCCTTGTTGTAGTTAAGCCTTGATTGCTATTGTTACACTGGGAGGAACTGACCTCCAGGCCAATTGACTGTGAGGATTAGCTGTGTCTATTAATGAAAAAACTGCTGTGCTGGAGACACCCCTATGGGGCAATACTTGCTTCAGTGGGGCTTTGGTGCTCACTGAGTCTGCCTCTTGAGTGTGTCCCTTATGTATGTGAGGAGTTGAAAACTGGTCTCCTCTCACACTGACCTCTAGATACACTGGTTCCTGGATCTCCAAGGAGGTCCAAGTCAGCTAGTGTCTTAGGCCACCCAGCAGGAGCTACAGGGGGCTCTGCAGATTTCTCCTCTTTGCTTGGAGTTTGGCAGATTTGGAGTTGATTTCTCCTCTTTACTTGGAGTTTGGAAGTTTTAGAGTTGTCTGACCCAGTTGCAATTTGTTAGGTTAAGCTGCCAGAGGGCAGGCCATTCATATGCAAACGTCTCTCCACAGCTGGGTGGGTTTGTAAATTCGGGGGCGGGGTCTCAGGGAATCACTAGGCCAGGGTATGGCAAACAGCAATGGCTGCCTTCTGTTCAGTGTCCTGTGTCCTGTGCCCTAGCACAGTAAACAATGATTCCCGTGCACAATTCTGCAAGAGAGCCACCCTCCCTTTCTGACTGGATGGCAGACAGTCCAGTTTCTCCCTGTATGAGTCTGGGTCCCCAGAATCTCACCAGAAACTGGAGTTCAGAGAGTCAGGAACTTGTAACTCTCTCCCAGTTGAAGAAAACAGTGCACTCCAGCCTGATTTGCCAGCCAGATTTGTGCGCTTCTCTGTGCCTCTGACTTTCTGGGCCTCTGCACCTCCTACCAGGTCTGGATGCACTTTTTCTTTCCTTCTAATTGTAGAACTTCCACTATGCCAACTTTCCCGTGGTTCTGGGGGATAGTTGTTCAGTATTTTAGTTGTAGTTTTAGTGTGGTTGCGACATACAGCACGCACCAATGTATATCTTATGCCACCATATTGATTCCTCCTCAATTTTGCTTAGTTTTAAAATGATTTATTATTTGAAGCAATATGAGAATAGTTCACAATCTAAGATATATATTTTAATTTCACTTTCCTCAATAACTCAATGACTTCTTGCTGTATGGAGCTATGGATTTTGAACACCGTAAAAAAAGTAGTTTTTTTTTCCATTTTTAATTTATGTACAATTTAAATCCACATGTACCATATACTTACAGATTTTATATGCATAGTTAACATTCTCCACCACTTTTTCTAAGTATACCATTCAATAATACAGAAAGTGATGTCTAGGTTTGCAATCTTTGTTAACTTTCTCATGTAAATACCCTCGTTGTGATTAGTTTCAAACTGTCAAAATGATGGCATTGAACAAGGATATAATAAAATATTTCAGTAGCAAATCATCATATTTTATTTCAAACATACCAATAAAAGGTAGCAGTCAGTATTCTCAATAATATATATATATATTGTAAATTATATATATATATATAAAATGCAAATAATATATATTATGCAAATAATACATATTATGCAAATTGTCCCCACAGGAGTTGGCCTGGGAGACTGATCACTGGCTATGAACTGCGCTGTCCACTAGGTGGGAGGGGGGAAAGTGGGTTGGTGGTGGTGTGGAATAAAGCAAGGCCCCTGCTGGCAGCTGGAAAACCCTTATCAGTCCTGATCACTGGCCATGTCTAGGGACCCTACCTATACATGCATTTTGTGCAGCAAACCTCTAGTTTATAACAAAATGCTATATGATAAAACCATATCATGCGAATCTATGAAACAGGTGAATGACTGGTCACTATGATATGCACTGACCACTAGGGGATAGACGCTCAATGCAGGAGCTTCCCCCTGGTCAGTGTGATTCCACAGGGGAAGCACTGCTCAACCAGAAGCTGGGCTCTCTGCTGATGAGTGCAACAATGGTGGCGTGACCCTCTCTTGCCTCCACAGCAGCGCTAAGAGGGCATCCCTGGAGATGTCCCAGACTAGAGAAAGTGCAGAACCCCTCTCTCCGCAAGTGCACCAATGCCATGTACTGGGCCTCTAGTAGTAAAATAATTTGGAAATTGCAAGTTTTAAATATTTCTTTACATTTTTGTTTACATATTGATTTTAAAAATATATTTCAAAATGTATTGATTTCTGAAAGAGTAGAGAGAGGGGGAGAGAGATAGCCTATCAATGAATCTCTCAATTTTTATGTTTCTATCTCCTACAGGCTACCTACTGAGGTGGCACCCACAGTTTAGCATGTTCTTTGATCAGGAAGCTGAAGATAGACACTGTGGTTGGTTTGAACGAACAGGATCAGAAAGTGGGTTCATGGCTGAACTGTGGGCCCTGTGGACAGAGTTGACCTTCTCTGCAGGAGGCCTCATAGTTTGCCTTGAGCCCCAGGCTGCTTTCCAATTGGTACCTCTGTACCATAGGGGACTTTGCAGAACAGAATGCAAATAAAAAATCCAGTGGCTGACACTTTTGCTTAAAAGTGTATCTTTAAGGTACTTTATTTATATTCTTATTGTCTAAAGTTTTACATATGTCTCTTTTTTCCCCCACGTGAGGCCCTCCCACATCCATTTCCAGCCCTGGCAAGCCCCCACTGCCCCAGTGTCAGTGCCAATTGGTTTTGCTAAAATGCATGCATATAATTCCGTTGGTTGCTCTCTAACTTCCTCTCCCCTATAGTTTGTCTCTGGATTGATCTATTTTTTGTTCATCAAATTATGTTGATCATTATATCCCACATATGAGTGTGATCATGTGATATTAATCTTTCTCTGATTGGCTTATTTCGATTAGCCTAATGTTCTCCAGTTTGATCCATGCTGCTGCAAATTGTGCAAGTTCCTTCTTTTTAATAGTGGCATAGTATTCCATTATGTAGATTTCCCAAAGTTTTTTAGTCCACTCATCTGCTGATGGGCACTTAGGCTGCTTCCAAATCTTAGCTATTGTAAATTCTGCTGCAATGAACATAGGAGATGATACGTATATCCTTTATGTTTGGTGATTCTGTTTTCTTGGTATATAGTCCTAGAAGTGGGAATACTGGGTCAAATGGGAGTTCTATTTTTGATTTTTCAGGAAACTCCATATTGTTCTCCACAGTGGCTACAACCGTCTGCATTCCCACCAGCAGTGCAGGAGGGTTCCTTTTTCGCCATATCTTTTTCAGAACTTGTCATTTGTTGATTTGTTGATGGTATCTCGTTGTTTTGATATGCATCTCTTGGATGATTAGTGACTTTGAGCATGTTTTCATATGTCTCTGGGCCTTCTGTATGTCGTCTTTGAAAAGTGTCTATTTAGATCCTTTGACCATTTTTTATGATTGGATTGTTTATCTTTCTTTTGTAAAGTTGTATGAGTTCTCTGTAAATTTTGGAGATAGATAATCTTTAGAAAGCCAATATCAGACTACAGATGTCTTCATTGAATTACTGTGTTTTAAGAAAGACTGTACTGGCCTGTTAGCTCTGTCCTTAGAGATTTTGCTCCAGGAGTGAATGGTCTCTGATTCCATTATGGTAATGGGCAAAGACCTCAGTTTCAGATTTAATCCTAAGGCCATATCTGGGCACATAAAGGAGGCAACCCATAGATGTGTCTCTCTCTTGTGAATGTTTCTCTCTCTCTCTCTCTCTCTCTCTCTCTCTCTCTCTCTCATCTTTTTCTCTCCACATCCTACCACCATTCCACTCTCTCTAGAAATAAATGGGAAGAGAATTGTAGGGTGAGGGGGAATAAAAGACTACACATTGATCGACTTGTGTTCCTTACTTAGTGTTTTTAGACATTAGAAATTTGAGTTTCTCTAGAGAAAGCAGTTTCTAGTTCACCATGAGCTCTACACTCTCCAGTTTAAAAGCTATGTTGCAATCCCTCAGAATCATCTTCTTTCACAGGTAAGTTAATTTTCATCACTCAAAGACTAACCTAAGTTAAAAAAATAAACAGATTATTTTATTCAAAAAGCATTGGGGATTTTTGTACTTAAAAGCAATGAGGATATCATGACTATGACACAAATTATATGGGATTATTCTGAGATTTGTGGTCTTGATTCTATTAGCCTCTTATGTGAAAGAAGCCAGAATTCCACTGAAATCAGATGATTTTGGTAAAGGTTCTCTATAAAGATGTATGTTTTACTTTTCAAACTGTTGCAGTATAGGTAAATGTTTTATATTTTAATATATGCAGAACTGTGCTCAGAGGAAATAGGCCCCATATTCAATTGTACTGACCCTGTCACCCCTCTCAGACTTTCTCAGGGATATCCCAGTGATCACCCTGGCTTCGTGGTTCTTTCTTATCACCTGTGGTAGTTATCCTGCCCCATTGTTTTGGGGGTGTCCTCCACTATAATGCCAACAAACAAAGGCAGAGCACTTGATACTTCCCAAGTCTGGAAGAGTCAACAGTGTCCACAGACTCGGTCCTTACAGGTCTTACAAGTGTCAACCTGAGACTGCTGCCCTCCATGCAGCCTGATTCGATTTCTGATGCATATGGATGTATATGGGACAATGCTGGAGAAAAAACTCTTAGGCCCATAATTATCCCCTAGGAATAAGAAATTGGATATCACTGGAGAGGGCAGGAACCATCCTGTGAGACTCCTGGTCCCTGGATAACAGGCCACACCCTTGCCCATGTGAAAGCTAGGCTGACACATAATAGAGCAATGGTTTTGAACGTGTGGGTCACGATCCCTTTGGTGGTCAAATGACCCTTTCATAGGGGTCACCAAAGACATCCTGCATATCAGATATTTACATTATGATTCATAAAAATAGCAAAATTACAGTTATGAAGTAGCAATAAATATAATTTCATAGTTTTGAGTCACCACAACATGAAGAACTGTATTAAAGGGCTGCAGCATTAGGAAGGTTGAGAACCACTGTAACAGAGGAAGGTACCTTCAGATGCTCAGACCATCACTCACACCCTTTGTATCCTGGTAATATGGTGGGAGTGCATGGCCATCTGGGAGCACTGTGCCCAGTAGGAGAAAATAGCCCCAGGGCTCACTCCAAAGATGATCGGAGAACTGTGGAGAAACCACTTTTAGCACATGTTCATGCACAGAATGAGTGGAAACCACAGGATCACCATTGGTATAAATGTCAGCATATTTTACCGTGATCCCCAATGGAAGTGCAGACGAGGGCAATTGAAATGACAATGAGACTTAGAGGCAGGGTAGTGTCTGATGTTAATATAAAAGAACATGGATGCTGGAATGCTTACAGTCCTGTGTCCTTCCCAATCACCACAGCATGTGAACTGAGGCAGCCAGAAATTTAGACAACTTCAAACTCAGAAGTGGTTCTGAGTTTACTGCCAGTGAACACTGACCAACCCCCTCCCCTTTTTTTAAAGTTCACTCCTTTGAATCTTGCCCATGATGGCTTAGGGAAGCTCAAGAACAAAGTGCACATAGATGAAGAGAAAGAAATCCATGCTGACTGACTCCTGCAGTTATATCTTACCCATGCCCATTCCTCTCTTTCACCCCAGGAAAGTCTCCCAGATTGATTGTTACCATGTGGTATCCTTTCCTAGGGCCCACCAAGTATATCAGATTCAACTCCCTGAATTTGGTTGCAACCCTGTGATGTGCTTTGCCCAATCAAATGTGTTGGGAGTGAAGTCTGTCACACTAACACAAGAGTTTGGAACCAGAAACTGGCATTCTTTCTGTTCATGGCTACTAACACCTAAGATTAAAAGTCAGAGTCAGTTATTAGAAACACATGGGTTTGCTTTTCAGTCCTGCCTTTATTTAAGTCTACAATCAGGCATTTTATGTTAAGCCT
>JAAGEH010001001.1:0-13189 GCA_011751065.1 Lasiurus cinereus
CCAGCCTCCCCTACGTCCCAGTACATGCCCTCACCTGCCCTCCTTCCAGTGTCTTGTATCCATTGGTTATGCTTATATACATGCATACAAGTCCTTCGGTTGATCTCTTACAGCACCTCCCCTGCCCTCCGCAACCTCCTCTGCCTTCCTGCTGTAGTTTGACAGTCTGTTCAATGCTCCTTTGCCTCTGTATCTATTTTTCCCCTGATTTTTTTTCTTTAAAAAAATCTTGCCTCTCCAGACTAGAAATAAACCTAGAAGAACAAAAAATGTTTGAGTTCCAGTTTCAATGTCAACAGTTCCTTATGTGTACATGTCAGCAGTGGTATCTGGATGATGGATAAATGGTGACAATGCAGTTCTGATCCTCTCTGGTTAGTTCCTAGGCAGAGTACAGCGATGCACAGATGCTGACTGCTTCTGGACTGTTTCTCCTCTTGTCTTCGTGGTTGGAGCAGACCTGTCAATTCCTCTGTTGCAGGAGTCCACATGGTCTTGGAGTTGTTTTCTGAAAGTATATAAACATATTCTCAACCAAAAGTTAATAAAGGAATCTTTTCTATAAAATTGACTTGGGGTCCTTTTTATTTTTGCCCAAACGATTTTCCTTTGGCTTATTTTGACACCATGTGTGTTTTTCACGTGTCTTGTTGTTAGCATTAAATATGAAAATTAATTTTCTAAAGTAAAAATTTTTTAGATGTAATTTACTTACTGGATATTTTTCATTACATGATATTATCCTACTTTCCCCCCTTTTTTGATTAATGGAGGCTTTTGTAAATTTTTTAATGCAGGTTTGATAACTTTAAATTTTAATTTTTTGCACAAAAATATGACTGCTTTATGTTCATTGAATGTTAAGCAATTTTACCATGAGATGAACTACCAATAGAAATTTTAGTTAATACTTTAGGAACAGCTTTTTGTCCAGTACAATTAAATTTTCTTGAATATTCTCTTATTTCAATTAGCCAATTTAAATTAATCTGAAAACTTGATTATTATTTTACTGTCAAATTTAATACTCTACCAACAATCTTAGTTTACCATGTAAATATTAATGGAAAAGATTATTTTCATTCTTGAGTAGGCCCTGAGCATTCCTGGTGCTAGGTTGGATTTAGATATAGGGCAGCTGCTGTCTGCCAAGTTTCTGTGTGTTACCTGGGTCCCGATCTGGGCTGGGCATGGGAAGTGAAGCAGCCATGGGGGCAGGAGACCTCCCTCAGAAGGGGTGAGGATTCAGGCACCTGCAAGGTTGGGGGGATGAGGGTCTGTTCCCCACATCTGATGACCTCCAAGTTCTCTCCTGACGGCCCCTCTGCGACTGTGCCTGTCTTAGGTTGTTCCTTCCCTGAGGAATCTTACCCATCTCTGGCTAACCAGTTATTCTCCGGGGACAAGCAGGGTGTTGTGAGGTTCAGTTCTGTCTCATTGGTAGCCTATGTCCCCGTGGCCTCCATGCCCAGTACCTGCCTTGGGATCCCCTCACTGCTGGTGGGGCCCTGGCACTGATCACATATCTCAGAGAACTCAGGTTCCTTCTCCAGGGATGGCTCAGCTTAAGCCATTGGGCGAGAGACAGATCCATTATACCAGCCACCTCGAGGCTTCAACCTCAGCATGAATAGAAACCTCAGGCAACAGCTGAGGGCAATTGGATTGTGAGAAGAGGGTCCCTCTTGGCAAAAAGGGTAAGAGGGGCCAATATAGAATGCTCATGTGCCTTCCCAGTGCCTTAATTCCTTCTATAAGGGATTAAATTCTTTCATGTTCTTTTTTAAATTGCTGCCAAACATTCAAAGAATTAGTTTGTAAGTTTGTTTGCGATAATTGTATAATATGCTGTTGTGAAATAACAAAAATTATAATGACATTGTAGAATAATATCATGTAAGGATATTCTTTGCAGTAGGCCATGGCAATTCAACTTCAAACTGGCTGTCAATTTCTTTTTGTAACTTTATATAAATGCTGCCAAGCGATGCACCTTTGGAGGTGGAGGTCCCCAAGAGTTTTTTTTTAATTGAGGTAATATTGATTAATAACATTATATAAATTTGAGGTGTGCAACATTATAATTCAATATCTGTATATTTTATTGGATGCTCACCATCCAAAGTCCAGTTTTCTTCCAGTGCAAACAACCATTCTTTGGTTTTTCCAATAATGTGACTATTTGTCTTTAGGATGCTAGTTCTGAACTGACTTATGTACTGCATGGAAACAGTCACCTCACTCCTTATTCACTCTATACGGTTGACCACCTTGGTATTGCCCAGTTTGATCATATACTTTTTCACAGGATCTGACTCCCAGATATTTTTGGCTGTTTTTAAAAATCGCCAACCTTTGATGGCAAGAATTTTTCAACATTGAGGACATTCAGAAGACAATGCTTCGAGTTCTAAAAATTATTCTAAAGTGATTTTTGATCCAAAAATATCTGTGATGACATGGCTTGCATGGATGTGTATGTTTTTAGCCTTCCTCTGAAAGGTAAATAGGAGTTTTCTCTTTGGCATTACCCTCCTGGCTCAACTACCTTATTATCTGTATACTTTACAGAAGTTATTTAACCCCTCGAACCTTAGTTTTCTTGTTTATAAAATGAGGGTAATAATAATATCAACCTAAGCAGGTTTGCTGTTTTTTTTAAAATATATTTTATTGATTTTTTACAGAGAGGAAGGGAGAGAGAAAGTCAGAAACAGCGATGAGAGAGAGACATCAATCAGCCGCCTCCTGCACGCCCCACAGTGGAGATGTGCCCGCAACCAGGATACATGCCCCTGACCGGAATCGAACCTGGGACCTTTCAGTCCGCAAGCCGACGCTCTATCCACTGAGCCAAACCAGTCTCGGCAGGTTTGCTGTTTTAATTAAATAATAATAAGTGCAATAACCTAGGTGCATAGTAAATGCTCAGTGTTAGTTTCCTATGCTCACTCTTTCTGCTGATATGTTTGGTAAAGTGAAGTCTTTCTATTTATAGTTATGCCTCATCTCTTCTGTGATTCATAGATGATTAGTACTGAAAGGGCCCATTAAGATAAACTTAGTCATTTTCAAACTCATTTTAACAATAGAACTTACAGTTCAAAGAAAAACTTAGGTGGAACCTCAATAAGTACAACAGCAAAGGTGGAGCTCCTGGAGTTTAAGTGGTGGAGCAGAGCTCCAGCGTTTTAGGCTCTGTATTACCCTGTGTGTTGTCATCACTGAATCCTGATTCTCCACCCTTCCAGTATGGGTTTCAAAGGATGCCTTAGCCATACTTTAAATCTCCACTTGCATGCTAAAACCTCCATAATGTCTTGCCAGAAAAAGCCTGCTGCAATTACCCTCTTCTTTTCCAATTATCCATTAGCAATGTGATTTTCTAATATAGCACTTACCAAATTTTGCCTGGAATCAGATTTATTTTTATCTATATTTATTCTCTTTTTTAAAAAATATATTTGTATTGCTTTCAGAGAGGAAGGGAGAGGGAGAGATAGAAACATCAATGATGGGAGAGAATCATTGATCGGCTATCTCCTGCACGCCCCACACTGGGGATCGAGCCCGCAACCCAGATATGTGCCCCTGGCCAAAATCGAACCTGGGATCCTTCAGTCCACAGGCCTACGTTCTATTCACTGAGCCAAACCAGCTAGGGCTACCTATTCTCTTTTTAAATAAATAATTTAAATTAAAAAATAATGATATATATTAACTCTCAGTAAGTGCCAGGAACTATTTTAAGAATTATATAGATAAAGCCACTTAATCCTCCACCTGTTATTTATACCAAGTTTTTTTAGGGACACAGCACATGTATTTTTAAAAAAATATATTTTATTGATTTTAGAGAGGATGGGAGAGGGACAGAGAGGTAGAAACATCAATGAAAAAAGAGAATCATTGATTATCTGCCTCCTGCACGCCCCTTTCTGAGGATTGAGTCTGCAACCCAGACACGTGCCTTTGGCCGGAATCAAACCTGGGACCCTTCAGTCCACAAGCTGATGCTCTATCCATTGAGCAAGACCAGCTAGGGCCACAGCACATGTTTTATTTTTTTCTGTATCCAACACAGTGGGGAAGTTACACATAGGAAGCTCTCAATTACTGCTTAGAGGGTTGTTAAATAACTGGACAGAGATAGAGCCAAATCCTGTTAAAGGCTAGGAAACCAAAGGAAAGATTTCTAATAAAATGTATTCTTTATTTTATCAGAGTTGTCCTCTTTAAAAATTAACTTGAGACCCTTAATCATGACCTCATTGAGTTATGTTATCCTGGCATGATTCTTAAGCAAATTCTTGCCTGATTTCTTAAGCAAATATAGCCATTCTAATCTTACTTTGGCCCGTTCTCCATCATTTGGAGGAAAATGAGGCAGAAAAAAACATTTTCCACACAGGTAATGCCTCAAAATATGCAAACAATTTGAAAACCTTTAGACTAGGTACTAAAGCATGCCTACAGTAAAAAGCAGAAGAATAGGTGAATGTTCACAACAGTTTTAAAAAGTCAACCAAGGAACCGAACATTAGCAACTTTTATTTAGAATCACAAAATTGCTATACTTTGTTTTTTTAATTTTTAATTAAAAAATTATTTCCATTTTTATTGACTTAAATATTAGGAACATTTTTTATTTCCAAAGATCTTTTTAGCAGAACAATTCAGAAGTATTAGATTGACACTGACAGACACACAGGATGTGCTAGATCTAATTAACAGCAGAGACAAAAATAATGTTCACCAGATATAGATGGCATAATCTTTTTTCCTAAAATTTTAAAAGACCCATTAAGCCAAATTTTCGAAATATAAATATAAATGATTTCACATTCAGGCAATTTTTCCTTGTTTGTTTATTTAAGTGAGGAATCAGATGCTTGGTTACTTATGCCCTGGGTGTTCATATAGTGAAAATGAAATTAATTCAATTAACACTTCCATGAGATTCTTCCCTTTAACTATATCTTGCCAGTGTCCCCCTTCACAGTTTTTTAAACTAAATATTTATTGTTCAGTTTTTAAAGATGTTCCTCTTTTTTCCCCCCATAACTCCCCTCCACCTGATTCGCCCCACCCTACCCTATACCCTTACCACCCCCCCACTGTCTTCATCCATAGGTGTAAGATTTTTGTCCAATCTCTTCCTGCACCCCTCACTCCTCCTTTCCCCTGAGAATTGTTAGTCCATTCTTTTTCTATGCCCCAAATTTTATTATATTCACCAGTTTATTCTATTCCTCTGATTTTATTCACTTGATTTTTAGATTCACTTGTTGATAGGTATGTATTTGTTATCACTTTGTTGTTCATAATTTTTATCATTACCTTTTTATTCTTCTTCCTCTTTTTAAAGAAAACACTTCAGCATTTCATATAATCCTGGTTTGGTGGTGATGAACTCCTTTAGCTTTTTCTTGTCTGGGAAGCTCTTTATCTGACTTTCAATTCTGAATGATAGCTTTGCTGGATAGAGCACTCTTGGTTGTGGGTTCTTGCTATTCATTACATTGAATATTTCCTGCCACTCTCTTCTGGCCTGCATAGTTTCTGTTGAGAAATCAGCTGACAGTCATATGGGTACTCCCTTGTAGGTAACTAACTGTTTTTCTCTTGCTGTTTTCAAGATTGTCTCTTCGTCTTTTGCCCTTGGCATTTTAATTATGATGTGTCTTGGTGTGATCCTCTTTGGATTCTTTCTGTTTGGTGTTCTGTGTACTTCCTGGACTTGTAAGTCCATTTCTTTCACCAGTTAAGGAAAGTTTTCAGTCATTATTTCTTCAAATGAGTTTTCAGTATCTTGCTCTCCCTCTTCTTCTGGCACTCCTATACTTCTGATATTGGTACACTTGAAGTTGTCCCAGAGGCTCCTTACACTATCTTCACATTTTTGGACTCTTTTTTTTTTTTTGTTAGGGTGTTTTTTGCTTCCTCATATTTCAGATATTTGATTTCATTCTTGGGGTCCTCTAGTCTGCTGTTGGATTTCTGTATATTATTCTTTATTTCAGACAGTGCATGCTTAATTTCTGACTGGTTCTTTCCCATTTTTTTTGGCATTCTCATTAAGATCTTTGAAGGTCTCACTAAGTTTCTCAGAGGTCTCAATAAGTTTGTCAGCGGTTTGTAGAAGATTCTTGAGTATCCTTTTGAACTCTATGTCCAGTCATTTGCTTTCTTCCATTTCTTTCATTTGTGACATGTTTCTTGGTCTCCAAATTTTCGCTGCTTGCTTGTGTTGATGGAGTGTCTTTCTGTGCCAGTTGTCCTTAGGGCCCAGTAGCTCCACTTCCCCAATCCCCTAAGGTGGACACTCTGGGTACACCCCTTTGTGGGCTGGGTTCACAGTTTTATTGTAGTTAAATCTTGATTGCTATTGGTACACTGGGAGGAATTGACCTCCAGTCCAATTGACTGTGAGGATTAGCTGTGTCTATTAATGGAAGAACTGCTGTGCTGGAGATACTTCTATGGGGCAGAACTTGCTTCAGTGGGGCTTTGGTGCTCACTGAGTCTGCCTCTTGAGTGTGTCACTTATGTATGTGAGGAGTTGAAGTCTGGTGTCTCCTCACACTGACCTCTAGATACACTGGTTCCTGGATCTCTAAGGTGGTACAAGTCAGCTAGTGTCTGAGGCCACCCAGCAGGAGCTACAGGGAGCTCTGCAGATTTCTCTTCTTTGCTTGGAGTTTGGAAGATTTGGAGTTGATTTCTCCTCTTTGCTTAGAGTCTGGAAGTTTTGTAGTTGTCTGACCCAGTTGCAATTTATTAGGTTAAACTGCCAGAGGGCAGGCCATTCATATGCAAAAGTCGTAGCACAGCTGAGTGGGTTTGTAAATTGGAGGAGGAGTCCTCAGGGAGTCTCTAGGCTAGGGCATGGCAAACAGCAATGGCTGCCAGTCAGCCCTCTCTGCAGCGTTCTGTTCAGTGTCCTCTGTCCTTCGCCCCAGTGCAGTAAACAATGATTCCAGTGTGCAACTCTGTGAGAGAGCCACCTTCCCTTTCTAACCCAATGCAAACAGTCCAGTTTCTCCCTGTATGAGTCTGGGTCCCCAGAATCTTGCCAGGAACTGGAGTTCAGAGAGTCTGGAACTTGTAACTCCCTCCTAATTGAAAAACAACAGTGCACAATCGCCTGATTCACATGTGTTTCCGTACCTCTGCCTTTTTGAGCCTCTGCATGTCCTACCAGGTCTGGATGCACTTTTTTCTTTCCTTCCAGTTGTAGAACTTCCACTCCACCAGATTTCCCTTGGTTCTGGGGGATAGTTGTTTTATCTTTTAGTTGTAGGTTTGATGTGGTTGCAACAGACAGCAGGTACAGATGTATATCTTATGCCGCCATCTTAGTTCCTTCCAAGAATTACAAAATTGCTATACTTTGTAAAGGGAAATAATTGAAAAAGGCTTAGAAAATATACGTCATCAAGGTGGCATCATAGGTAAACACATACTTGCTGCCTCTCACAACCACATCGAAACCACAATTAAATGACAGAACAACTACCATCCAGAACCACAGGAAGGCGGGCTGAGTAGAAGTTCCACAACTAGAGAGGTGAGGAAAGCACATTGAGACTGGGGAGAGGTACAGAGGCGCAGAAAGTCTTGTCACCTGGATGTGCTGCTCTTTTAATCGAGAGGGAGATACAAGCTCATGCTTGCTCTGACCTCCAGGTTTGGGTGAGACTCTGGGGGGCTCAGGCACATACTGGAATAAACTAGACTGTCTGACATTGGGACAGGAATACGAGGGCAGCTTTCTCTTAGAGGGGCTTGCAGAGACCATTGTTCCAGCATGGGGGCACAGGATGCAAAGAACCAGGGGCTTCTCTGGTTCAGGGCTGACTAGCATCCATTGCTGTTTGCTCTGCCCTGGTGATTCCCAGAGACCCCACCCCACCCAATTTACAACCCCAAGCTGTTTGCATCAGCTTTTGCATATGATTGGCCTGTCCTTTTTCTTTCTAATACCTGCCGAACTGCAGCAGGGTCAGAGAGCCCCAGAGTTTCCAAAAGAACACCCAAGGCCCTGCTGCCTTGCTTCACAGCTGGGCCTTATCTGGGCACTTCTAAACCCAATACAAAGAGGAGGAATCTGATTGAGAAACCAAGATGGCGGCATAGGTGAATACCTAAATTGCTGCCTCATGCAACAATTTCAAAACTACAGTTAAAAGACAAAATGGACATAATCCAGAATCACAGGAAAGCTGGATGAGTGGAAATTCTACAGCTAGAAGGAAAGATAGGGGCTCATGAAGACTCAGAGCAGCTTAAAGAAGCTGAGGTTTGGAGACACGTACATGGAGAGAATGGGCGGCTAACTGCCTGATGGGCTTCATCTACTGGGAGGGAGATGGGAACTCCCAACTGCTCTGAGTTCCAGTTTTGACTGCATTGAACCCAAGTTTGGGGTGAGACCGTGGGAACCCAGACTCATATGGGTCCCTGGAGTGAACAAAAACTCAGGGAGCCGTGAAAGGCAGAGGTCTGAAAGCACATGTGCGAGTGTGCACAGAGAGGACTGCAGCGATTACTGAGGGACACTGAGAACCAGGGGCTTCATAGGGCAGGGCTGATGGGAAGCCAAAGCTGTCTGTTTAGCCTTGAGACTCTGCCTTACCTAAGCCAAGCACAGAGGCTTTTGCAATTTTGAAAGTCTTGTCCCATATGGCTATCTCCAGCACAGAAGTTTTCCCAGTGTAGACACAGCTGATTCTCAAGACAATTGGCCTGGAGGTCAATTCCCCCCAGTGATACCAGCAACAATCAAGACTTAACTACAACAAGGCTTTACACACAGTCCACAAAGGGGTGTACCAAGAAAGTCCACCTCAGGTAACTGTGGAGGCAGAGCTACAGGCCATATAGGACACCTAGCACACAAAGCTACTCTACCAATTCAGGGAAGCAGTGAAAATGCAGAGAAAAAGAAACAGATCAACAATGAAAGAAATGGAGGAAAACAAACGATTGGATATAAAGTTCAAAATCACAGTTATAATATTTTTCATGAGTTTCCTAGAAAAGGTCAATAAATTTAGTGAGACCCTTGAGGATATAAAATAGCACTAACTAGAAATTAAACATGCACTGATGGAATATTATACAGAGACTTAACAACAGTCTAGAGGAACACAAGAATCAAGCCAAAGATTTGAAATACAAAGAAGCAGAAAAAACTCCACTGGAAAAGCAAAAAGAAAAAAGAATCCAAAAATTGAAGATAGTGTAAGGAGTCTCTGGGACAACTTAAAGCATACCAACATCAGAATTATGGGGGTGCCAGAAGAAGAGAGAGAACAAAATACTGAAAACCTATTTGAAGAAATAATGACTGAAAACTTACCCCACCTGGTGAAAACAATAGCCTTACAGGTCTAGGAAGCACAAAGAACCCCAAACAAAAGGAATCCAAAGAGGACCACAGCAACACACATCATAATTAAAATTCCAAGAGCAAAAAACAAAGAGAGAATATTAAAAACAGCAAGAGAAAAGCAGTTATTTACCTACAAAGGAGCACCCATACAACTGTCAGCTGATTTCTCAACAGAAACTATGCAGACCAGATGGGAGTGGAAAGAAATATTCAAAGTGACGAATAGCAAGAATCTACAACCAAGATTACTCTATCCAGCAAAGCTATCATTCAGAATTGAAGATCAGATAAAGAGCTTCACTGAAAAGAAAAAGCTAAAGGAGTCCATCACCACCAAACCAGCATTATATGAAATGCTGAAAGGTATTCTTTAAGAAGAGGAAGAAGAAGAAAAAGTTAAAGATAAAAATTATGAACAACAAATATGTATCTATCAACAAGTGAATCTAAAAATCAAATGAATTAAAAATCTGATGAACAGAATAAACTGGTGAATGTAATAGAATCAGGGCATAGAAAGGGAATGGATTGACAATTCGCAGAGGGAAAGAAGTGAGGAGGGGTGCATGAAGAGACTGGACAAAAATCGTACACCTCTGTATGAGGACAATGGTGTGGAGGTAAGGTAAAGGGTGGGGTGGGAACCAGGTGGAGGGGACCTATGGGGGGAAAATAGAGAAACAATTATAATAATCTGAACAATGAAGATTTATTAAATTTAAAAAGAAGAGGAGGAATCTGCAGGTGTCTCTGTAGTTCTTACTGGGCAGCCCCAGACAGTGGCTGACCTTGCACCCCCTTGGAGATCCAAGAACCAGTGTATCCAGTGGTCACAAGATTACAACTTTTTACATTCATAAGAGACACACACAAGGGGTAGACTCAGTGAACACAAAAGCCCCACTAAAGCAAGTCCCACCCATAAAGGTGTCTCTTGTACAACAGATTTTCCAGTATAGACACAGTTGGTCCTCACAGGCAATTGGCCTGAAAGTCAATTCCTCCCAGTGATACCAACAGCAACCAAGGCTTAACTACAACAAGACTGTGCACCCAGCCCATAAAAGGGTGCATCAAGAGTGTTCACCTCAGATGACTGGGGAGGCTGAGCCACTGGACCCTATAGGACACCTAACACACAAAGACACTCTTGACACATGGAACCAACCAAAATGTGGAGACAAAGAAATATGTCACAAATGAAAGAAATGGAGGCAAGCAAACTCCTGGACATAGAGTTTAAAAGCACAATTATAAGATTACTCAAGAATCTTCTAAAAACCTCTGAGGAACTTAGTGAGACCTTTAAAGATCTTAGTGAGAATGCAAAAAAAAAAAATAAATAAATAAATAAATAAATAAATAGGAAAGGACCAGTCAGAAATTAAGCATACACTGAATGAAATAAATAATAATGTATAGAAATTCAATAGTAGACTAGAGGATCCCAAGAATCAAGTCAAAGATTTGAAATACAAAGAAGCAAAAAACACCCAAACAGAAAAGGAAAAAGAAAAAAGCATTTAAAAATATTAAGATAGTGTAAGTAGCCTCTGGGACAACTTCAAACATATCAACATCCAAATTATGGGCATGCCAGAAGAAGAGAGAGAACAATATATTGAAAGCCTATTTGAAGAAATAATGACTGAAAACTTCCCCCACCTAGTGAAAGAAATAGACTTACAAGTCCAGGAAGTGCAGAGAACCACAAACAAGAAGAATCCAAAGACAACCATACCAAGACACATCACAATTAAAATGCCAAGGGCAAAAGACAAAGATAGAATCTCAAAGCAACAAGAGAAAAACAGTTATTTACAAGAGAGTATCCATATGCTGTCAGCTGATTTCTCAACAGAAACTATGCAGGGCAGAAGAGAATGGCAAAAAATATTCAAAGTGATGAATAGCTAGAACCTACAACCAAGATTACTCTACCTTGCAAAGTTATCATTCAGAATTAAAGGTCAGATCAAGAGCTTCACAGACAAGAAAAAGCTAAAAGAGTTCATTACCACCAAACCAGTACTGTAAGAAATGCTTAAGAGTATTCTTTAAGAAGAGGAAGAAGAAAAAAAGGTAAATATAAAATTATGAATAACAAAGTGGCAACAAATACGTATCTATCAAGTGAATCTAAAAATTAAGTGAATAAAAAATCTAATGAACAGAATAAACTGGTGAATATAATAGAATCAGGGGCATGGAAAGGAAGTGGACTGAAAATTACCAGGGGAAACAGGATGTGCGGGTGCAGGAAGAGATTGGACAAACATTGTATACCTATGGACGAGGACAGTGGGAGGGTAAGAATAAGGGGTTTGGTGAGAACTGGGTGGAGGGAACTAAAGAGAGGGGGAAGAGGAATAACTGTAATAATCCGAACAATAAATATTTATAAACAAATAAGATCACAACTTAAAAAAAAAGAAAATATACTATGTCAAATTCAAATGAGATGAAATATCGAGAATAGCAGGAAAAGATAAGAAATTTAGGACAGAAACTGAGAAGATGGCGGCATAGGTGAACACCTAAACTGCTGCCTCGCACAACAATTTCAAAACTACAACTACAAGACAGAACGGACATCATCCAGAACCACAGGAAAGCTGGCTGAGTGGAAGTTCTACAGCTAGAAGGAAAGAGAGGGGCTCACAGAAACACAGAGGAGCTGCAAAAAGCTGAGGTAAGGAGACGCGTGCACGCTGAGAGAGCGGGCACCAGAGGACCTGGCTGGCTTTCTCTGGCGGGAGGGAAACGGAGACGGAGACTCCCAAGGGCATTGAACCCCTTATCTTACGACACTAAACCCGAGATCCACCGAAACTCATTCGGGGGAGTTTGGACTGTGAAAAGGGAGAGGTGCATGGAAATTTAGGGGAGTCGCAGAAGATCAGGTCTGGTCTCGCACGCGCACGGTGCTGCGCGGAGGACAGATTGCTGTCTGTGCCGCGGGCTTTCTCGAGTGGGCGGGAGACAGACCCTCCCAACTGTGCCACTTCTGAGTCCACTGAGCCCCTGTTTCGGGCGAAACCCTGGGGACCTAGACTTGTGTGGTCCTGGCGCGCAGGGGAGATGGAAAGGCAGCGGTTAGAGGCACTGCGGGTGCGCGCGCGCACAGGGACCGCTCCAGCCATTACCCAGTCATGTGAGACTCAGGGGCCGTGGAGGGCGGGGCCGACTGGAAGGCAAGGCGGTCCCTTAAGCCCCGAGACTCCACCCCTCCCAAGCTCAACAGAGGCTTCTGCGGCTTTGCGTCTGCTATCATAGGGCTGAATCCAACACAGAAGTTTCCCCGGCATGGTGAGGATGCCGAGACAGGGGAAGGGATCACAAACAAAAGAAATGGAGGGAAAAAAAAAGACTGGATATAGAGTTCAAAACCACGCTTATGGGGTTTTTCAAGAATATGCTAGAAAAGATGGATAATTTAGCAAGACCCAAGAGGAGATGAAAAAGGACATACTAGAGATGCAAGGGAGCCAACTAGGGATGGAAAAGGTCCAACTGGAGATGATAGAGGACCAAATAGAAATTAGACATACACTGACTGAAATAGGGAATATTGTACAGAGTCCTGGCAGCAGACTGGAGAAAGGCAAGAATCAAGTAAAAATTTGAAATATAAAGAGGCAGACAACATTCGACTGGAAAGGCAAGAAGAGAGGAGAATCCAAAGGTGTGAACATAATGTGGGGAGCCTCTGGGACAGTTTCGAGTGTGCCAACATCAGAATTGCGGGGGTGCCAGAAGAAGAGAGAGAGCAAGATACTGAAAACCTATTTA
>JAAGEH010001002.1:0-13686 GCA_011751065.1 Lasiurus cinereus
CAATACGTGGGAGACGTTCCTCCCTGGGTGGTCTGCACTGGGCGGAATAAACAGGAACCCGGATGTTCTCCTGACCCTGCCCACGGTCTCAGCGGGGCCTTTTTAGGGCCGAGCACTGCTGGGTTGAAGGCCAGACCCGGTCCCTCTGGCTTCCACGGGCCCCAGAGCTTTCAGGACCAGCCGTGGTTGACAGCGTGTGGAGTTTGGGGGGGCCACGTTTCTTTGCTGCTCACCCCACTGTGGGATCGTGGGCAGGTTCTTGGGCCCCTCCGTCTCTCACATTCCCCCTTTAACCAGGGTTCCAGGAAGAGGTTTTCTTGTTTAAAACACACACACACACACACACACACACACCCCCCAAACCCCACATACAGTGATACCAAAGAACTGAACAACTGCACACACACACACAAAACAAACCCCACATACAGTGATACCAAGCAAAGAACTGACCACACACACACACACACAAACACACACACACAAAACAAACCCCACATACAGTGATACCAAGCAAAGAACTGAACAACCGCGCGCACACACACACACACACACACACACACACACACACACAAAACAAACCCCACATACAGAAATACCAAGCAAAGAACTGAACAACCGCCTGCGACCAGCCTGGGAATTCCGGTTCAGCCTCACCCCGTGGCCGTGGAGAGTCAGGGTTGAACATCACAGAGGGCCAGGGGCCCGCCCGCCCTCGTTTTGTCATGGGAACTAATTAGCCCATTTCTTCAAAGAACGTGGACGGCCTCAGAACGGGATTCATTTCGTGGTGATTAAATCATTTTTTTTTCTTTTTATAGGTCAGCATTCTGCTACGAGCAGGTGGAAGACGCACAGGTATGCCCAGGTAACGATAAAACGCGGTTACCTCTAAAATGCTCTCTCCTTGACCGGCTTGCATTGCTCCTAATAACTAGTTTTATTTTAAAATCGGCATTTTCTACCTTAATGTGTATGTGTAGGGGGCTGTTGTTTAAAAATGTTTGAAATAGTAATGGCTTGAAGATGTGTTTCTGTGCGTATGTGTAAGCATGTACCTATCTCCAAACTGTCACGTGTTTTCTACTGCTTGATGTGTATACATTGACTATAAGCCACCACCGGTTTGTTAGCCAGGGAGCAGAATTTTCTCTGGCCACCGTGAATTCACATGTTACCCTAGTCAATTAGCCCATAAAAATGGGTCAATGTAAGGTTTTAGATGCAAAAGTTTGTAAACAAAGTTGGTCCCCATCCCCACCCCCCCGAAATGTGAACTGTCTGAACCACAGTATGGGCCACGGTTGTCTTAGGAAAAGGTGGGGTGTAATCAACTTACTCAGTCAGTCACGAGAATAAGGAACAAGAAGAGGTGCAGTCTACATCCCACCTTGCACACCAATACTTCGGTTTAGACCTTTCTAATGCCGCGACCCTTTAATCCAGTTCGTGTTGTGGTGACCCCCAACCATCAAATTATTTCCGTTGCGACTTCTGAACTGTCATTTTGCTCCTGTTATGAATCGTCATGTAAATATCTGCGTTTCGAGACCCTAAGACCATCGGAAAACACAGATATTTACATGACGATTCATTAACAGCAGAAAAATCACAGTTATGAAGTCGCAACAAAAATAATTTGATGGTTGGGGCCACGGGAGGAACTGTATGAAAGCGTCGCGGCATTAGGAAGGCTGAGAAGCACTGGTGTAGAAGCATCTGTGTTACTGATGATGGGACCCTGCTGAGCGGCAGGTGCCTGGGAGGAGGGGGAGGAGGATGGCCTTGGAGAATTTTCTTTCTTTTTATAAAACTCGGAAGAACAGGCAGAGCTGCTGGCCTGAAAAACGCCGTGAAATACTCTTAGAGGCTTAAAGACATAGTTACAGTGCAATTGATTCACAGGGTCCAGGGGCCTTGCGTTTGCTTTGCTCCACAGAAGGGAGCACTTGGACCTGAACTTGGGAGTGGGGGGAATGAGAAAATAACACGGCCCCAGCTGAGCGGCGTTTAGTAGCAACGGCAGAGCCTGGCAGTGGTGACCAATGTCAGCAGCCAGGCCTCCTGCTGGCGTGTCTCTGAGACGGAGGCGGGCAAGGATGCCCTCTCCATGCAAAGGCTGCCGTGCATCTCTGGCGACATGGCTGGGCTGGAATTGGTGTGAAAACGGGTCAGTTCCCCAGGGACCCCAAAGCAGCGATCGCCGCGGCGACACGGACCAGCCTGCATGTTATGTTTGCCGGAATATGAAGTGATGCGAGCTGGGTACATCTACCTCAACCGCGTCCGCGTTTGGCCAGAGATTAGGGCTGTTCCCCAGCGGATCTGACGGCCAGCTGCTCAAGAACGGGGAAAGCGCCTTTTAAAAAACAATATTTAGAGAAGGTTGAGATCAAGTTCACATTTTTGTGAGATTCCTGCCTAACTCCGTGCCAGGGCGTTGGGTAGAAACCCATTCATTCGTTTCTGTAAAAACGAACCCTCCGTTCCTTGAGGTGTATCCCCCCAAATTCAACCCTCAGTCAGTCCTGTCTGAAGCCCTGAGAGGCGCTTCAGTGTGGGGCACAGTCAGAAGGTCCACGTGCCCCACGGGGCTTATGGGGGCCCCCGGAGCAACCCCAGCCTCAGTCGCGATTGCCCTGCCCTCGGTCCCTCACGTGGGAAAACCGGAACCTAAATGTTCCTGATTCATGGCACATGTGCACATATAGACGGCAGACGACAGACAGACCATGGCGTACACCAGCTGGCCACACTTTTCGGTTCATTCTCTAAAAACAATCCTATCCACCCCCCTTAGGAAAAGGGCCACAGTTTAAGGAGGTGCTGTGTGTGGGGGACATGGCAGCCACCGGCTAATGTAGACACGGGCACCTCACAACACCCCGCTCTGTGCTTACCTAGGCCTTTCCTTGGTGTGGAGAGAGTGAAACACGTGCTCCCCAAAGATTTCTAAATTTCTAACATCCCCCAAAGGTTGAGGATGTTAAAGAACAGACTTTCTAGAAATGTAAAATACAAACAATGGCTCTTGATTTTTTTAAAAGCAGAAATAAATAAAAAAATGTCTGTTTAAGCTTTCTGTATTTTATCTGCACCTTCTGTTTTAAAACGACAAAAGCTGTCTTCCTGTCCGTGGATAATTAAGCGTGGGCTTACCATGTAACTGTCTTTCAGAATCTGAGGAGGGGCACAGATTTTGTCCTTCAGAGGTAATTTCAGGACTGGAAAAAGGCCCAGCTTCCTCAGAATAGGGTATGACTCCCAATAAAACATTTCGGGCCATTGGTACATTACCTGCAATCACCGGCCTCTGAGAAAGTCCCTGGAATAAAACCTCTTCTCTGGAGGCCTTTTCCTTTAATTTATTTCTAGTATGAAATTAAGGAAAACCTTTTAATTGCACATAAATAAGAAATAATTAGATTTCATCCTTGCGCTCCTCTCTATTTTACCCTTTCTCTTGCTTCTGTATTTATAGTGCGGCATTTCTGTATTTTTCCCAGTGACATTCAGCACCATGCAACTCTGCATTCAGCATTCAGCCAGCTACCTGTCTCTGGGTTGTTAGTCATATCCTCAAGTCTTGCTAATAACCCCGTTGTGTTAGAAAGGCACCCGAATTTCTGTTCCCGGGGTTGGCGTGGCATTGTGGCTCACATTCCTAAAGCTTTCCAGACTGTGGAACCTCGGAGGGAAGGCGGGGGTGGGTGGGAAGAGGTCAACCAGAGACCTTGTGTGCATGTATGCATCACCCATGGACACAGAGAATAGGGTGGTGAAGGTGGGGGTGGGCTAGAAGGGGTCAATGTGGGGGGAAGAGGACGTATGTAATACTTTCAACAATAAAGATTAATAAAAAAATCCTATAAGCAAAAGTCTGAGAAGCATAGCTTTGCTAATGGGGTCAGGGAGGCTGGGCGAACAGGCTCAAGCTTTGAAGTCAGAAGAGGAATTCTGTGCTAACGCCGTACGTGTGGGTCAACTTGCCTGCCTTTTCTCAACTAGAAAATGGGAAATTATGGGTGGAAATTACCCCTCACCCTCAGTATCCCCCCCGCACATGGCTTTGGTAACGAGGATCAGGTGACACACACAGTCACGTCAGCCCCCAGGTCACTGAGTGCTTGCCGTGCATCCCGACGTGACCAGCGGTTCTCGGGCGACTTACCTAAGGCCCACGGCTATTAATTAGCACCCCGGGACTCGAACCCAGGTCTCCGGCCTCTAAGTCCCGTGATCTCTCCACCGATTGACACACGGGAAGTGAGGAAGACTTTGGAAAATAGGACATACTGGACACACACACAGCCGAACGTAAACTTGGCCCAGCTGAGTTCCAAACAAGGGGCACAGCTATTTAAGCGAGACACTTGGCACATACCTATCTGTCCCTGCCAATCCAACTAGAGAACGATAATCCCACAATGGCATATTGATTGGGCTCTTTTTTTTTTTAAATGAAAAGACCATCTGTCATTTTTCACCTCCTGTGTTTGAAATTAGTCTCTCTCTGTGAAATAGTCTACCTTTAAGATGGGTTGCTTACGTGGTTATACCTGCTGGTGTGGTAACGGATACACAGCCTCCACCGTTTTGAACATGTGCATGTCTCGCTAGTAAATGATGACGTGGAATTTCATTTATTGGTTCTGCCTTTCCCATCAGCCCCCGTTCTCAAGGACAGGTCCCACTCTGCACAGGGAGGGGGACGGGAAGGCCACCTGATTCTCTCCAGTTGACATGGTCAACCATCATGGTGGGTGGGGACAGTGCCCCATGGACTCAATTTTCCAAGGCTCATGAAGCTAAGAGGACGAATCATCTAGAATCATTGGGAGACATTGCTTCTCTCTTTGGGGGACTGCAGAAAAACCCAATAAATGGAATTTCTTGTCTATGGATGAAGAAGGCAGGCAAGGCTTGTCTACATCACCAACCGCACGTGGCTCTCCGTGGCAAATGGCAGTATTTGTAATCAACCAGTATCTGTTGATTAGCGAGTATGGGCAAGAGGTTGTACCCTAACCTCTCCCATGGATAATTCAGGCCCCTGTCATGAGCACCCCCAATTTTGGATGTCGGATGCATAGCTTCACGTTAAGCTTAGGGTGAAATGACCAGGTTTGAAGAATTCATGCAAAACAAAACAAAACAAAAATCAAAAATCCCTTTCTCTCTCGGAAACATCTTTGTCAGCTCATCATCTTTAAAGCAACAGTCACGTGAGGATTCAAGGATTCACCCTCTATTCCCCCAACTACCAGCACACGTGACTGCTCGGTCTGCCCCAGGATGTCTTCCCTGTCGAGAAAGTTCCTCCCATTTCGGCCCATGATGCCAACCCCCAGCCTCTCGGCCTTCCATAGCGCCCCCTGGCGTGACGGGCACGGAACGGTAGCTGAAACGAGAAGGGGACTGACCTATGCACACATTCTCATCGTCCAGCTGTGCCGAAGCATTGCGGAAGTAGCCCAGCCTGCACAGCTCACAGTGCTGCCCTCTAGTGTTGTGCTTACAGCTCACGCAAATGACCGTGTTTAGCAGGTCGATATAACTGCACCGATTGGAGTGGCCGAAGCATTGGCAGTCTTGCAAGGAAGAAGAGAAATGGAGACAGAGGGGACACGGCAGCGTCAGAGGCATCGCACACCCCATGCGTGAGCGGGATGGAGGGGGTGGGGTGGAGGAGGGATGGAGGGGGCATGGCGTCACATCGATGCGGGGCGACACGACACATGGCGGCGGCAGGGGAGGGGGGACGTCTGTGGCGAGCGGGATCGGGGAGGCTGGACACGCAGCACACGACGGAGGCAGCCGCGTCTCGGCAGACAGGATGGGCGCAAGCATCGGCAGGTGCACACCTTCTAATGGCCGGGCAGGCCTGGCTCCTGCGGATGCCGGAGCCTCATTTTGGCACACGGAGAACTTGGCTGGCTTTGCATGCCCCGTCTTTGAAGACGGACCAGAGAGGAGGGGACCGAGTGAGCATCTAAGGCCTCGCTCTGTCATCCCCACGGCTCCTTGGGTTAGAGCAGTGGTTCTCCACCTTCCTAAGGCCGCGACCCTTGCATCCAGTTCCTCATGGGGTGGTGACCCCCAGCCATGAAACTTTGCTACTGTGATGCATCGTGATGTAAATATCTGCATTTTCCCATGGTCTTAGGCGACCCCTGTGAAAGGGTCGTTCGACCCCCAGGTTGAGAACCCGCTGGGTTAGAGTCTCTCACTATCCCTGATGGTCAAGAGAGGAACTCGGTCCGGGGTTGACAGAGGTCACGGCCAATTTAGTAGGAAATCCAGACATCTAGATGGTCTTGGTGTTTTTTTTTTTTTTATCTTCTCCCAAATGTCAAGAGGCAAGACGGCCCCTGAAGGCCTTTTGCCAGGCCAGATCTGCCTGGTTGCTAACATGTGAGAGAGAGTATAGAAAGCAGGGGCATTATTTGTGTAAAAGTGGGGGTGCTTGGTATTTCCTATCCTCCCAAGTTTCAAGCTAGGTCTTCTACAAGAGAAAGATGAGCAGCTACGGTATCCCCAGGTTTTTTCCCCTCGTCCCCTCAAAATGTTGGGGGCGCCTCTGAGGCGTAGGGGCGACGATGGTAAGGACTAGCCCAGGAAATGGAGCCCCGAGGATGAGAACGGGTGGGGGAGGGCGGAGAGGGACCGGACTGCTCTCTCTGGTGCATCTCAACCGCAGCAAGAGGTGCTTCGTCGGATTGCACCTTTGCAAAAGAAGCGGGAGAGACAAAGCCGCTCTTGGCAGCCACGACGGTCCAATCAGACCCTTCAAAAGTGGCGAGGGGTAACAAGATGGGGAACCTCATTTGCCTTCTCAAAAGAGGGGGGAAGGCCTCGCTGGACATCTAAGGAGAAAGTCAACCAAGGTTATGCAAACCTTGTTTCCCTAAAAATACTCCTTCCGCTAGTGCCTGGCTTTCTCCTTCTCTCACTAGGAAGCCAGAGACAGTGACGACTTGAGCCCGCCCATCCATCCGTCCGTCCATCCATCCATCCATCCATCCATCCATCCTTTCATGCATCCAATCACTACTTATTGGGTTTGTCTATCATGTGCCAGGCACTATGGGGGAGCAGAGTTAACCTTTTGGGCTAGATTAGACCAAAATAAAAATGAATAAGCATCATCACACGGGAATAAGGCAGAAGGAAGGAGACTACCTTCTTCTATTTTTTTTTTAAATTAACCTGCCTCTACCCATCAGAACGCTATGGATTGATGTAGCGGAGAGCCAGTTACTACAGCAGAGAGCTGAGGTCAGGGTTCAGACAGAACGGCGTCACATTGGGACCCAAGCAGAGGAGGACACGACGCGGTGAGGAGTGGACGGTCCCAGGAGCAGGGTCAGCATCTTGGGGACTCCAGAGGCAAGAAGAAGGGGAGGCTCCCGAGGGCGAGCCGCTGTCCCTCCAGAAGCCTGTCTGTCTGTCTCCCAGCAGGTGTGCCAGGTGGGGGTGGGGATGGGCATCCAGGGACCCAGAGCGAGGAGCGCACAGCGAAGCCTTGGGACCCCAACGTGGAGGGAGGCGGGGTAGGAAGACGCGTGCTTACGTTGAGTAGTTTTAGAGCATGCCAAGTAAAAAAAAAAAAATCCTAGGATGACTGTCACCAGATTAAATTCTCTCAGGAAACCACCAGCATTGCGCCCCGGTGCCCTAGATCTCCCCGAGTCACCGTCTCCTGCAGCTGGCATTTCTGACTCCCGAGGGGGCCTGAAAGGCCTCGGAAACTTGCCTTGGTTGCGTGTTTGGAACAGGGAGGATCTTTTTGGTCTGTAGACGCCCCAGAGAAGTGGTAGCTTAGGGGACCCCAGTCTGAAATCTCCTTCCCCAGGACTCCTTCCAGCTGCCCGGCCTCCTGCGGAGGGGGCGCCCCTCTCTGGAAGGGGTCCTCAGCGGTTGTCCTTCATGGCCCCTCCCCCACCTAACGGAACCCATCTTGTGGCCAAAGCATCCCCGATGGCATACGTTCGTCCTGGGAGTCCGCGCTGTGAAGAAGCTGGTTGAGTGGGTAAGACCAGCAGGTGCTCAGAGAGAGAACAGAATGGCTCTCTGGTCCGACCACCCAGGTGCCACACGCAGCCTCGGGAGAGACTCTGGAACTCCAGAGAAGCTGGGGAAACTGACCTCACACTGGACTTAATATGAAACCTCCTGAGGGCAGGTCGAGTTTATTAAAGAAAAAAAAGGGGGGGGGAGGAGAGAATGAACATTCCAGGGGAAAGGCGTAGCGTGTGCAGAGGCAGGGAGTTGCAAAGTCTCATGACCTGGCTCCTGTGTGGGGGTCTGAGGGTTCGCTAACATCTGCCCCATGGCCAGACCACATCTGAGCTCCATCTGGCAAAGTTTATCCAAGAAAAAAGAAGGTATCTGTAGATTTCCAAGATCCACATTCTTGAACCACCCAGTCCATGAATATCCAGAGATATGTCAAAGTGATCGACACTGATTTATGTGTTTTTTTGCACTTAAGGAAGAGTACACGTTTCCGGGATGACATTAACTATTTGTTTCCGGACCCTCTTTTGAAAGCTGATCTACTACTTTTGATGAGAAGAGTTAAACAATACAAATGATAGAAGTCATTACATAGCTCCACACGGAATCCTACGTAGCTCAACGTCCAACATTTAACCTGATTTCAGAAGGTTAAGTGAATATTTTACATGCCCGACAGTCTAGGAAATGGGCTAATGGTCACTTGATTCTTTTAACACTTCTACCCTGTCTCCCCAAAAGTAAGACCTCCCCTGAAAATAAGACCTACTTCCAGTTTTGCCTCTCGCTGTCATATAAGGCATCCTCCAAATATAAGACCTCCCTGATCATCAGGCCTCCCCCGAACATCAGGCCTCCCTGGAACAGAAGGCTCCCGAAGCTCCCGTCAGGCGTCCGACTCCTGATTTAAAGAGACCTCGCCCTGCCCGAACAGCTCCGGCTGCGCTGCGGCCCATCAGGGAGCTGGTTGGTGATGACAACGACTACCGTCCCGTAGTCAGGTCATACATGTCCTTTTTTTGTTTGTTCTGTTCAACAATAAATGTGTACCGTATTCTCTTCTTCATGGAAAAATAACACATCTCCTGAAAATAAGACCTAGCGCATCTTGGGGAGCAAAAATTAATATCAGACACTGTCTTATTTTCGGGGAAACAGGGTAAGACCCTCCCCAGACTTTGATAAAGTTGCCTTCCTTGGCTGTGGGGCATACTTGAGAGCGTAAAATGAGAAAAAGGCCTTGGAGAGCGATTTGAAAAACACGAGGCCACGAGATACATGCGAGACGTTCCTGGCGTAAATCTGACACTGCCCGTATTCGCTTCCCGTATTCTGCGAATTTCCCACTCCACAACGGGCCTTCCCCCGACAGGCCCAGGGCCCAGGAACGAGCATGCACGCTGCCCTCTGAGCCGCCTCGGCATATTCAGATCCTGAAGGAACAGCTCAACGGCTCTTGGATGGTCCGGTTCACGGACCTACCATCTCCTCCCTCCCCTCTTCCCAGGAGCGGAGTGGCTGGCCATCCTGGTAATGCCTTCCTTTCCTACATCCTCACTCCCTCATCCCCTCCCCCCTCACCCCAATCACTGTCTCCTGGGCCAATCCGGTCCTGGTTACAGCCAGCTCTCTCACTCCACGTGCCTATATGCCTCGCGGCTGAATGTGGGGGTTTAGCCAGCCTTTCTGAAACAAGTCTCACTTGAGGTTCATGACCAAAACTCTTCACGGGGCCCTTGGCAACCGTTCTTGGCAACCTTCCTGAGCAGGGGAATTCCCTCGCTCTCCTCCTCCTCCTCTACGCCCACCACGGTTGCCCCTCCCCCTCTGCCGTCTGTCACACATCTCAGGGCGCAGCCACTGGCCCTCTCTGCTCTTCACGCTCACCCTGGAGCCCAGGTTGTTTGTGCTTTGCTTGTTAATCCGCACCGAGGATATATGTTCCCACCGAGTTTGAGAGAGAGTGGGAGGGAGAGGGAGAGACAGCAAGAGAGAAACGTGGATGTGAGAGAGACTCACGGACTGGCTGCCTCTTGTACTCACCCCAACCAGGGTCAGGGATCACGCCTGCAACTGAGGCACAAGCCCTTGACTGGGATGGAAGCTGGGACCCTGCAGTCCTTGGGATGATGCTCTACCCACTGAGCCACACCGGCCCGGGCTGTGGCTGTTTTTTAATCCAGCCTCATGACTTTCTGCACCATCTGTCTACCTGCTAACCTCCCCACAATGCTGTAAACCCCCGGTTTGGCAGACCTCCATTGAACAGACTTCGGATTTACGGGACAACATTTCTGGTCTGTATGTTCTTAACCAAGATTTGCTTCAATTAAATTAGCAGGTTATTTTTTTTGTTATTAATTCACTGTTTTTTTTAAAATATATTTTATTGTTTTTTTTTTTATAGAGAGGAAAGGAGATGGATAGACAAGTTAGAAACACAGATGAGAGAGAGAAATCAATCAGCTGCCTCCTGCACACCTCCTACTGGGGATGTGCCCGCACCAAGGTACATGCCCTTGACTGGGATTGAACACGGGACCTTTCAGTTTGCAGGCAGACACTCTATCCACTGAGCCACACCGGTCTTGGCCACTGTTTCTCTTAACAGATGTTAGTGAACAGGCCCTTTGTGGGAGAAAACACTAATAATTTCACCAACATAACTATCACGTACCTACAACTAGAGTCCACATATTTAAACCCAAGGGCTCTGAGACTGATTTGCATGTGATCACACGGCATCGCCAGTGTTAACTGGTCCTGCGGTCACATGACTTCTGCAGCAGGCGGAACAGGTGCATGTTCCCATGTGCGCTGAGCCCCGCCCAGCCGTGCACATCTGGGCATCAGGTGACGGCGAAGGCCTGCAGGTGCTAGACCTGTGCCGCATCGAGTTACAGTGACAGGAAGGCATAGAGACAGCTTTCCTGTGACGCTAAACTTTTCATACTTACTTTTAATTTCACAAATGCTCTATAGAACTCAAATCAGGTAAACCAATCCGTCAATTTTTTAACCTATGTATTCAGAAAACCTCCTTTATAATATAACGGGCTTTTGCCTTTAAGGGGCGCCCCCTCGTCCGCCTTGTAGGAGGTTTTACTGGAGTTCCTCCCGCGGGGCCAACACCCCCATCGGTCAGCGAGACTTCCTCGGGACAGACGCTCGGCTGCCTTCTTCACGTCCCCGCACAGACACTGATCAGACATCTCCGCTCCAGCCCCGCCCCTCCGAGCTCCGAGGCCACCATCGTCCCCCGTGCTACCCAGCCCGGGGCCACGGCTCAGCCCGTGACATCGCCACTCCTCCCGGCGCTCGGCTCAGCCCGCCCTGATCTGCTGCCCACGCCTCACGTGTCCTCCTCCTGGGCCCCCAACCAGCAGCAGCAGCGCTTAGCCGAGCTTTGAAAACACAGTCTGTGTCTCTCTGCCTCGCACCACCGCCTCCTCCGTTACAGCCACATCACCCGTCCCGCACCCCGACTATTGGGTGGTCCCCCAACGGCTGTCCTGGCTTCCAGCCGGGGACAGTCTCCTCTCCACGTGGCTCAGAGCAGCTCTGGAAACTCCAGTGAGGCCATGGCGCCCCTCTGCTCCGAGGCCGAAGTGCTCCCCATGGGCCGAGCTCCAGTTCATTCGTTCCCTGGGGACCTGGCCCCTGGCTTCCTGGGGCTGTCACCCTCTGCCTCACGGGCTGTAAAATGCCCCCCTGCTGCTCTGCCCACATGCCAAGCCCAACCCCAGGGCCTTTGCACATGCCATTCATGCCATCTACAAGACTCCTTCCCTTGACCCCCTTCGGACCTGCATTCCTCACTTTTGGTTCTCCGCCCGGAGAGAATTCTGGGGCCACTCTGTCTGCAGTAACAGCCCTGAACCCTAACACACGAGTCCCCCAGTTTCCTCAGCCTGTTTCACTTTCCCACAGAATTCACAGACCGGAAAAAGCATGTTTGAGAAGAAATCTCCCCCGGCCTGCACTGACTGTCAGTACACGGGTGCAGCCCGGGTCTGCGGGCTCCCTGGTGGAACCTCAGTGCTCGGGACCTCACCCACAGGTGTGGACTGGGCGGCCAAGGAGCCTGCGAGGGTCCCAGGAGACAGAGGAGGAGGCAGAGCAAAACCGTGTGCCAATTCCCTCCTGGACCATCCCTCTTCCCGAAGAGCCTGGCTACATCCTACACGAGAGAGAGTTGAGACACCGACGGCGTCCCCGGGAAGATGTAACGGAGCTAGCGGTCAGCTTAGCAGACAGCGACCAGGGGTCTACGCAGGTCCAGTTTAGGCGCGGAAAAAAACAGATTCCTGAAAGTGATCGTGGCTTTCCGTAACGTTTCCGTCTTCGAATGGCATTGTGGACGGTTCCTATTTACTCTCTAGACCAGCCGTTCTCAACCTGTGGGTCGAGACCCCTTTGGGGGTCCATCGACCCAATCACAGGGGTCGCCTAAGACCATCAGAAAACACAGATATATACATTACGATTCACAACAGTAGCAAGATGACTGTTAGGAAGTAGCAAAGAAAATAATTTTATGGTTGGGGGTCACCACCACATGAGGAGCTGTATTAAAGGGTCACGGCCTTAGGAAGGTTGAGAACCACTGATGTAGACAAAGCGCTAAGGACCGTTGTGCAGCAGCCCTACGCGGTGGTCTGTAAACACAGCTGCACGGTAGGCCCCAGGCCCTGGCCGAGGACCAACTTTTACCGGGGGGACAGCGAGGGCGAGGCCCCGCCCTGCCCAACCCAGCAGGGGTCTCACCCTTGGCATTATGGACATTTTGGACCAAACAGTTCTTTGTTGTCCTGTATGTTACAGCATGTTCCTCTGGGGGACAAAATCCCCCCTAAGACCTATCTGAGATCATAGCGGGCTGTGCAGAGGGTCGGTAAGGGCTGAGGCCCTGGCCAGTTCAGGGCAGTGAGGGCCAGCTATCTGGAGGAAGAGGGGTGTCCGACGCTGGCTTGCGGGATCAGACAGACCCACACCCGCTAGGCGGACGCGGTATAGAGGCTCTTCCTGAGCCTGGCTTGGGGAGAAAGCGTGCAGGGAAGGAGGGGAGGGGGGCAGAGGGGCAGGAAGAATAGGGGGTAAGTCTTCTTCCTCACCCCTCCCCCGCGGCCTTCCTACTGTTAGCATCAGGCTGAGCCCTGCGAATGGGGGGCAGGCCGATGTGATTGTCGGGCCTAAGGAGGAAGACTCATTCCCCGTCGGAGCTGGAGGAAACGCATCTCGCTGCCTCGCCAAGAAAGGGTGGGGGAAAGGATGGAAAGTGAGTGAACCCCAGCTCCGAGTCTCGCAGGAGGAGCCTTCGCTGCGGTCCCAGGCCTCAGCGGGGCCTCCCTCCCGGGGTGCAGGGAAGCTGCGGCTTTGCTCTGCCAGGCACACCCCAAAAGCGGTGGCTCCTTCCTGCCTCCGCCGGGCTGTGGGGGGGTTATCAGTGCTGTGGCACCAATAAACTGGGGACCTCCCGGTGCAGGAGGGTCAAAGGCCAGGTCCAGAGGCCTCCTGACACTGACATGGGAGACATGGACCTGGCTAGAGTCCCTGTCGTTCTCCGTCTCCGTCACCTCCCTACTTCCTCAGCAGCTCTGCCTCTGGCAGAGGGAAAGGACCGCATGACCACCTATGACACACACACACACACACACACACACACAC
>JAAGEH010001003.1:0-21023 GCA_011751065.1 Lasiurus cinereus
CGTGCGTGATTACGTGCTGCGTGCATGCATGATTGCGTGCGTGCGTGATTGGGTGCGTGCGTGGTGCGTGCGTGATTACGTGCGTGGTGCATGCGTAATGACGTGTCTGCGTGCGTGTGCCTAGCTGGGGGCTGCTCCTTGGGGACGCCGGTGGCACCGGGGGGTTTAGGGTGTGACGTGTCGGCCCCAGAACAGCCCCTTCTCTGCAGGCGGCTGGCCCCGCCCGTCCCCGCCCGCCCCGCGCCCTTCCCTGGGACCGCTCCTCCTCCTCCTCGGGGAAGCCTGCGCCCGGGCCGCCTCCTCTGGGGTGAGGGGCCCCTGCCCCGCCGCGGGCCAGTGCAGGCGTAGGCTCAGGCCCCGCTGGGTGCGCATGTGCCCCCCGCCCCACAGGGACAGGCCTGAGCCCCTGGCCCGGCGCCCGCTCGGAGGGCCGGCCTGGCACCAGCTGGAGGAGGAGGCGCTCCCTCTGCACGAGGCTCGGGGGCCCCCCGGTCCCGGGTCCCAGGCCCCAGGCGGGCAGGAGCCCCCGCTGCAGGCTGGCCTCGTCCCACGCGGGAGCTGGCGGGCGGCCGCCACTGCCATCTAGCGGCCGCAGCGGGCGCAGCGCCACCGCGACTTCCGGAAGGTGAGTCTGCGGCCACGTGGCCTCTGGGCGGGGCTTCCGAGCTGCCCCGCTGCAGGGCTGCAGGGTAGGACCTGGGGTGGGTGCTGCTGGGACCCCGGCCTGGAGAGACGCTGGGCGCCACGCCCACCCCTGCCTCAGCTCCCCAAGCCCCGGGGCAGGCTCTGGGGTGCACACCGGAGCAGCCGCAAACCCACTTTGGTGCATCTGATGAGACAGCCAGTGCCAGCCAGTGGGTCTCATCTACGTACAGGGCACCTACTGCGTGCCAGGCCCCGGAGAGGACAGCCTGGGCAGGGGCTGCGTGCCCTGTCCTGTCCTGCCAGGCCCGGAGGAGCACCCAGCAGCTCTGGCATCCGCCTCCGGGGAGCAGGGGTCCCTGCGGGCAGCTGCCGAGGTGGCACAGGCTCAGTGGTGGGCAGCCTTTGCCATGGGGACATTTCCCAGCTCCAAACATGATGTGGGGGGGCCGGGTGGGTGCTCCACTGTGTCCTGAGTACCCTTTGGGAGGGCATCGGGAGCTCCAGGTGCAGAAGGGGGGTTGGGTGGGGACCTCTTTCAGTTTCCCTGACCCTCAATTCTGAAGTTTTGCTTGCACGCCCCATGGGGACACGGGGACTCTGGCCCAGGGAGCCTGGTGTGGAGAAGGACGCCCCAGCAGCGGTGACCCTCAAAGCCACAGGGGAACCTGCCTGCAGGTGGCCACTGGCCTTGGGGAGACGGAACCCGAGCTGTGCTTCTAGCAGCCCAGCCTGGCCTGCCTTTCCCAGGGGCCGCCCGGGTCCTGGGCAGACGCGCCCGCGGAGAGGCTGGCTCCCAGCGTCCTCCAGGCCCAGCGCTCGGCTGCGGACCCTCCTCGGAGGTCCCGGGGCAGGGGAGAGGCCAGGCCACCGTCCTCTCATCTCCTTGCGGTTACTCATACCTCTTCCTCCGGGAAGCCTTCCTGGATTGTCACCGCTCCTGGCGCCCCCAGCCCTGTCTCCCTCCCCCGGTTTGTCCCCCACCGGGTCCCCCTCCAGAGGCTGGGAGCTCCCAGGTGCTAGCAGGACGTCGATTTCACGGCATGCTCCCTCTGCCAGGCGGAGTCCCGGGGTCGTGTGTTCGTGCACACTGGCAAATTCTGTCCTACAGCGGTACCTCGAGATACGAGTGCCCTCACATACGAGATTTTTTGAGATACGAGCCGTCGAGCGAGCGATTTTTGCTTTGAAATACGAGCAACAGCTGAGATACGAGTCATCGCGCGGATCGGCCGGCGGCACACGACCCACCCGTTTACCGTGACTCGAGCGTCTCATGGTTTCCCACGCCTCAGGGTGACGGAACGAATCAAACTCGTGTCTCGAGGGACCGCTGTATTGCAGTGTGCCGAGGGAGTGGTTGGCTATTTAAAGAAGACCGTAGCAGATCCGTGGGTAAAGACTGGGATCCCTTTGGTTTGTTGTGAATGTGATTTCGGATTTTCATCTCTCGGAGAGAAGGGGGGGGGGGTGAGGGAGAGGCTGCGGGCGGGGTTATATCTTCCTCAGCCCGCCTCCTCCTGCGTGGCTCCGTTGTATTCTTTATTTAGCCAGACTCGCCTGTGAGGCCTCTGGGAGCCAGGCTGTGTGTGCTGGAGGCGGGGATACAGAGATGGATGGCACCCCCGCCCTGCTTCCGAGAGTCGGTGAGGGGAGATGGATTCGTGCTGGGTGCACCCCCCAGAGGGATGTTCAAGGGGCGTTACCGTGGGAGGTGAATTACTTCCGTCCGGGACTGGGGAAAGCCAGGAAGGCTTCCTGGAGGAGGCAGCCTTTAACTGGTGTTTTGCAGGAAGTTGAAAGAGTTCAAATAGACAAGCAAGCTGAGACCGGTGTGGCTCAGTGGATAGAGCGTCGGCTTGCGGACTGAAAGGTCCCAGGTTCTATTCTGGTCAAAGGCATGTACCTTGCTTGCGGGCACATCTCCACTGTGGGGCGTGCAGGAGGCGGCTGATCGATGTCTCTCTCTCATCGATGTTTCTGACTTTGTATCTCTCTCCCTTCCTCTCTGTAAAAAATCAATAAAATATATTTTTTAAAAAATAGACAAGCAAAAGGAAGAAATGGCAGGTGGGTGTGGCTGGAGTGAAGGTTGGGACCAGCAGGGCCGGGCCAGGAGGCCTTTGGGGGCCAGATGGAGGAGCCGGTTCGGACTCCAAAAGCACACAGTGCTCTCTCAGAGGTGTGACCTCCCTCCCTGACCGGGAAAGACCCCGTTGGCTTCGGCAGGAGTGGACCCCCGGGGGGTGGAACTGGCCGGAGGGGCTGATGGGTGAATTCCGAGCCACTAGTCGCAGGCGGTGGCCTGGGGCTTCGGGAGGAAGAAGGGAAATAAGAAGAGTGCTCGCGGGGTAGAGGAGAGGGAGCAGGGGGTGCGGGGCGCCGGGGATGGGGCAGCACACGGTCAGTGAGGGAAAGGACCTGACGACGGGGTGTTTCTCTGCACTGGCATTAGGGTCACCTGCCGAGAGAGAGCAGCAGGGAGGTAGGGGAGACAGAAGGCCAGCTCAGTTGGTGGTGTCCATGGGGGTGCTCAGGTTGCCAGGGCCAGAAGAGAGGGGTGCAGGTTGTTGGAGCCACTCTGGCGGTGGGGAGGGGATGTCAGAGCTGGGTGCTGCAGACGGCACTTGAATGCTGGCCACAGGCATTCAAGTGCCGTCAGAGCTGGAGGGAAGGAAAGAGCAGGGAGAGGAGGGGGGAGGGAGGGGAAAGAGGCGGGTACTGGCTCAGCCCGTCAGCGGAGCCAGGAAGTGGGGGAGAGGGGAGGGGATCCCTGGCAAAATCACGACACCCAAGGGGTCGCCCGCCAGGTCCTCTCCACGCTCGCTGCTTCCTAAGATGAGATGACGCCTTCCTCAGGAGCGTGCCTGTGTCAGATTGTGTGCGTGGACCACTTGACCTGGGAGACGCAAGGTGAAGGGAAAACTGCCAACTCCACACAGCAGGCTCTGGACCCATGGCTGGGGCCTGAGGGAGGGCTCTCCCTCCAACCCCCCAATACAGCCTGACCTCCAGGTTCAGCTGCGAGGGGACCAAGCCTGTCACCCCCCAGGGGGAGGGGCAGGGCAGAGAGACACGGTCCTCGGGGGAGCTGACAGTGAGGTCCCCAGGAGTGTTCCGTTCTTCGCTCACCTGGGACCCAGAGCGCGAGACACCCTCATGCAGCTGAGGGCCATCTCCCGCCCCCATCAGCCAAGAGGAGAGGACAGACGTGGCCTCTGAGGATGTACATGACCTCTCCCAGGGCACAGAGGACTCCGGGTTGCAGCCAGCACCTGCAGGTCTGGCTGTGGGCGCCCGCCTGCTCCTGCTTCTGGTCCCAGCCCCCCACCTCCACCTCTGCAGGAGGCCTCCTGCTGGCTCTGGGGGCCCCAGTGCCTGGCGGGCCATTTGCAATGGGGGGTGAGCTATTATCTGAACATTAAGGGAACTAAGAGCTCATTTCTCCGGAAACCTGTGGGCGGTAAAAAGCCAGTGGGCCGTTTCATTTCTTTTGCCGAGAGAAGCTGGCGGGAAGGATGGGCCGCCGGGGTGGGGTGGCGGCCTTTGTCTTCTCTGTAGTGAGTGGGGGGGGTCAGTGCTGGCCGAGAGCAGCCACCTCCACGGCTGTCCCCTTAGCTTCAGGGAGGAGGACCCCCGTCCCAGACGAGGAGCAAGGAGCGGTGTCCTGTCGTCTGTGCTGTGGCCGCCTCCCACCGCGGACCCGGTCCTGTCCATCCCCCCCGCTCCCCCACTTCCTGGCCACCCAGCAGAGCCAGGAGAGCATGCCCTGCGCTTGGCACTTAATGAGCATGTGCTGGTCAGCTCCCCCAGGACCGTGTCACTCAGCACTGCCCCTCCCTCTGGGGGGTGACGGGCTTTGTCCCCCCGCAACTGAACTTGGAGGTCAGGCTCTATTGGGGGGCAGCTCCTGCTGTGGGGAGAACCCCAGCTCGTGGCTGCTGCCCTGGAGCCCTTCCTCGTGGCCAACTCGCCTTGTTGCAATGTGAACTTACACCTGCGCCAGCCGAGCCGCCGAAGCTCCCTGCTCCCCTGTCTGGGGTCCCCACAAGAAACTTGGGCGCAAGCAGGAGGCACCTCAGGACAGCCTTACCCCAGTTTCCGGGTGTGTGTGCTCCTAGCCTAGCTCCGTCCTGTGTCACCTGAAGGCCAGGCCCCTCCGTCTCCTGGTTCCTGTGCTATTTCATCAGTCCTTTATTCTCCCATCAGTGAGCGTGGGCGGTGGTCCTACTGTGTGCTGGGGACTCAGGTGGTCCTACTGTGTGCGAGGGACGGAGCAGCCAGTGAGAGAGAAGTGCGCCCCCTGCCGTCCCTGGCTGCGCGATGCAGCGGAGGGGCTGGGGAAGCCGGTACTGTCCAGCCAGGGCCTCCGCGTGATGACGTGATGTTACCTGGCGATGTTGCTTTGGCCCACGATCCTGCGCGATGGGGCTGGGAATTGCTCGTGAGAATGACAATTCCCGCAGGTGTTGGAGAAGGGAGGGGCTTACAGTGTCCCAGAGGCTGGAAAGAGCCATCGGTGCCTCCCACGTTCAGAGCGCGGTCTGTCCATCAGAGCAGGAAGCGTTTTTGTCCCCCGTATTTTGGGCATGTGAATGGCATCATTGATAATGAGCCAGCTGGCGTGTGGGGGTCAGTCCAGAAGCTGTGGGAACACAGACTGAGTCCCAGGGGGGCTTCAAGGAGGTGGCATTCGAGCCGGTGAAGGATGATGGGAAAGGGCCTTTCCTTGAGACTCGGAGGCTCCCCGGTCACACCGAGAGGCCTGTGGCTCGGCTCAGCCTCTGAACTTGCTGGGTGCCTCATGACACCCAGGGGCACAGCCAGTGCGCGGCCATAGGCACAGGCGCTCTAGGCTCTGCTCTTCCTGCAGAGTCTGGTCCAGGCCGGGCTTTGCGGGGTTCAGATTGCCAGAGCCGAGCCGACCTGTCTGCCAGGAAGGAAGCTGCAGAGTGAGCCCAGGACCCCGAGGGCCGGCCAGACAGACCCCTGTGTGCAAGCGATGCTCATGCCATCAGGACCGGGTGTCGGTGGGAGGTGTGGGGGCAGGGAAGGGACACATGGGTGGCGCTGGGCTTTGCAAGGGGGCATGCAGGCGGAGTCAGCCCACGTCTGTCTGAGGACAGAGATCCCTCCCGTCTCTGTATGAACGCTCCCAGGTGGTGGCTGGCCTCCCAGGTCCTTGTCCCCGCCTGGGTCTCGCTGCCTGTGCCCTGAGCGGGGCCTGGTGGCTGCCAGCCTGTGGCAGGGCAGTGACCAGAGGCTGGCTGCCCCGGGGGGGAGGGTCCTGCACCGCCAGCTGCTGCTCAGGGACGCGGCTGAGGCGGGCACAGCTGCAGAACCGCCTGGCACAGATGGAGTCCCCGCTGCGGCCTTGTCCCCTCCTCCCCTCCAGGGTCACCTCCTCCTCTTCCTTCTTTTCTGCTTTGCTTCCTGCACCTCTTCTCTGCCTGCCCCTCCCGCTCTCTCCGGCCACGATTGGGGCCGCGTTGGCTGCGCTGTGGACATGGGGCGCTTCCTGTCAGCCCTCTCTCTCTGCTCCTGTCCCCTTCCTCCCACCCTGCGCCTCCCTCCCCTCCCTTCCCTGGGATGGCACGCCACCAGCTCTTGTCCTGTCTCTGCGTCCTTTTCTCTTGCCTTTACCCAGACTCAGTGCGCGGACAGGAGGGACCCAGATCCCACTCCCTTTGGGTATGTCCCTCCTCTCTCCACCCCGCCTCACCTGCCACCCTTGCGATGCTGAGCCTTCCGTGCCTCCTCCACCCCTGGGCCCGGGTACGATGGGGACTCGCCTCGCCGCACACGCCTTCCTGCTGCACAGCCCCCCTCGGCACGCACCTGGCTCACAGGTGGCCGTGCTGCCGGGAAGGTGGGACCAGGCGGGGTCAGGGGGACAGCCCGCTGCCTCCCACAGAGCGGGCCCGTCACCTCCGGGCAGGGCTCTGCCGGCCGGCCAGCCGGCTCCGCACCCTCGTTCCCTGGCCTGTCAGTGAGGAGCCTGCAGGAGGCCCGGCCCCAGGACGGCTCCTCCCAGCGCCCCGCGCCCCGGCAGCAGCCTCCCCTGTCCCGGTGATTTAGGGGCTCCCGGCAGCCTGCGGCAGCTCCCTCTGCCCCGGCGGGAGGTGATAGATGTGCCGGACGGCTGTCTGCTGGCCACCGTCACACTGTCACGGCCACCGTGGAGGGCCGGGCTGCCCGCGGGGCCGGCCTGTCAGCCAGCCCCCGGGGGAGTCCCAGGGCACCCGCGCCCGCGCCTTATTTATGAGCCAGAGACCCCAGGATCAAAGCCGCCGTCCATCAGAGGGGGGGAGGCGGGGGAGGGGCTCGTCCTCACAAGCTCAGCCACTGCTGCTGCTGCTGCTGCTTCCCCTGAAGGATGGGCCTCATCTTCCGGCTCCCAGCTCCCCCCTTCCTTTCCCTGACCAAGTCCAAGTCCACTCCCCCCTACACACTCACACACACACTCACACACTCACACTCACACACACACACTCACACACACACACACTCACACACACACACACACACACTCACACACACTCACACACACTCACACTCACATACATACACACACACACACTGGAACAGGGGCTCTGTGTGGGGGGCTTTGGTGCCAGAGTTGGGGTACCAGAGCGGGCTCCCGCAACTGATGTCAGGCGCCTCCCTGAGCCAGGGACCTGATGGGCTGTGGGATCCTCCCTGGCTGGGAGCTCCGGCCACGGTGGGGGTAGGTGGGGGGGGGGGGGGGCCCGACGCCGGACCTGGGAGCTGAGCTGGAGCTGGCTCTCCTGGGGCCTGTGTCGGCTCCCAGGCCCCCGCGGCTGCTCTACTCGGAAGCGGGTGCTCCGGAGCCTTGCTCAGGGGGCGCCATGGGCAGGAGCCGAGCCCCCGTTGGGCTGCGTGGGGCCGGGCCTCGATGGCTGCCGGGAGAGCCTGGCGGGAGGCAGACGCGGGGACTCCCCTGGGGCGTGGGGAGGCCTGGGAGAAGCTCGGAGCAGAGAGCGCGGTTCATGGGGTTTATGGGGGCGCGGTCACGTGCTGGGGGTGGGGAGGGAAGTGGGGGGTTCAGACAGAGCACAGCTTGGAGGTGGGGGTGACAAAGGGGATGGGGGCCACTCAGCAACTACACAGTGAGGTGGAAGTGGGTGGGGATCAGAATCTCAACCCAACTTGGGTGAGAATGACTATGTTTTCACTTAAAATTTAAAACAGCTTCAATCCTTCCTTCCTTCCTAATATATTTTATTGATTTTCTACAGAGAGGAAGGGAGAGGGACAGAAAGTCAGAAACATCGATGAGAGAGAGACATCGATCAGCCGCCTCCTGCAGGCCCCCACCGGGGATGTGCCCGCAACCAGGATACATGCCCTTGACCGGAATCGAACCTGGGACCTTTCAGTCCGCAGACCAACGCTCTATCCACTGAGCCACACCGGCCCTGGCCAATTCTCCCATCTTTCTTGCTACAGTCACTTTGAGGGCTGCTTTCCTTCTGGGGAGTTTATGGGGAGCCCAGAGGTGGAGCTGGGGGGAGTGGGGTGTGGGGGGTGATACGGGCAGGAATGGGGGCGGGGCTATCTGCCTGGGACATTCCTGGCCCTGCAGGTTGGCAGAAAGCCCTAACCCCCTGGCTGCCCCCACGGCCTGGGGTCCTCGGCCCCTTTCACACCCGTCCAAGGGGGACACTTGGAGCGTGGCCGGAAGTCTGGTCCCTGAGAACCGTGAGCCCCAGGGGTGAGGAGGGAGGGGCGAGGGGCCACCCCCTAGATCTCCTGGGTCCTCAGGCCTCGGGGCGCTGGCTGCTCTCTGAAGTAGGGGTGGCGCAGGTGCGCAGGCCCAGGAATGGGTGGGTACCCTGAGACCTCTCGGCGGGCACCCAGGGGCTCTCGCAGGCGCCCTGAAGGCCGGAGGCGCCCAGGCGGACCCGTTGATGTCTCTGCCCCCCTGTCCATGCCCCGGGCAGAGAGCAGCTCCTTTTTCAAGGTGCCTGTGGTGCTGCGTGAGCTTCCAGACTGTGTTTTCAGTCTCAGTTTGATGTCACCCTCTCCCCTGACCCCCAGGGACCAGCTTTGTACATTTCCAGGCCCTGAGGGCCTCTCCTGTCACCCCTCCTGCTGCCTCTGGTGGTTCCTAGGGCAACAGTGGGCGGGGCTCCCTGCGGGGGGCGGGGAGGATGTGAAGAGAGGGGACCCCATGGGTGGTCACCTGAAGAGGAGGCGGCCAGCCCATCCTAGGCCGTGGCTGTCCTGTGTGTGTGTGCGCGTGGCGGTGGGGGTAGGGGGGTGGGGGGCCAGCAGGTGGGACAGGCCACAGGCCGGCTCTAGGCTGCTGCTCTGGGGCAGCTCTGGACCAGGCTCTGTCCAGCGCCTCCGAAGAGGGAGGGGAATGAGGGCAGGTGGAGTGGCGGGAGGGAGGACGGTGGAGGATGGAAAGCTGCAAGATGGCCGAGGGGTGGCCGAGGCAGGAGAACGACGTAGTAGCACGGTCACAAATGACAGTCGCATGGGGACATCGCCTTCCCGTTCATTCCCCCCTTGACGCCTGTAATGATGCGTTGTGGATAGTGTCCCCTTCTCTCAGATGGGGAGAAACTGTTGCAGAAAGACTGTCCTTGGCTCACAGAGCCTAACACTCAGCCCTGCTGATCCCCTGCCCCCACCCCCACCCCCTCGGCGTTCGCTGCGAGTGTCAGCTGAAGGGGTAAGATTTGCTCAGAGTTAAGTGCACTGAGCCTGCATCCCGCAGTGACCCCCACATACTGACCACGAGTCATGTGCTCCGTTCTCTCTCTTTTTCCAACCCACATTAGGGCCCTGTCTGCACCAGGCATCCCAGAGAAAGTTCCGGCTTCCGCCCCAGAATCTACCCTCTGTGTGACCTCAGGAAGGTCCCGTAACCTCTCTGAGCCTCCCTGGCCTCACGGTCTTGGACCCTATCCATGGAGCATGCCCTGCCCTGAGCTCGTCTGCTCTCCAGCCCTCCACCCCCACCCAGGGCCCAGCCCCTCCTGCTCACCATGGCAGATGCTGCCTCCGGTGACCGGTACCCCAGCTCTCCCAAACCAGAACCCTGGTCTTCCTTCACACCTCTCCCCGTGCTACCCGTGGGCTGCGCCTCCTCCCTACCTGCTGGTCGCTGCGCCCCTGCCTGGGGTTTAGGGGGTGTATGGCAATGGTTCTTTTTCTTACCCACCCCTCTTCCTGCCTGAAACATAGCAAGGGATCTGAACATGTGACCCGACCCGAACATGTGATCCGAACACATCCGCCTTCTTCCTGAACTCCCCTTCTCTCTTCTCTGCTGGTCACCGTACCCCCACCCCCTCTTCAAAGCCGCTTCTGTCACCCAGTCCCCGCTGCACAGCCTCGGGTCAGGTTCTCATGGCCCCTGGGAGTGGCAGGATCTCAGTGGTTAAGCATGTGGGCTGGGGGGACTTCCACCCCCGTTCTGCCTCCAACTCGCTGTGTGATCTGAGCCAGGTTACTTAACCTCTCTGTGCTGCGGTCCCGTCACCCCTAAAACGGGGAATGCTACTCGAGTCTTCACCTTGTTGTGAGAGTTAGATGAATTCATACACACCAAGTACTCGGCAGAGGGCCTGGCTAAAAGCAAGCATTCAGCAAGGATCAACTGTGGAACCACTGCCTGACAGATGATGATAACCCCCTAAACGGCCTCTCTGTTCCCGGTTTTATCCGCTCCAACACATCTTCCGCTCCGCGGCCAACAGGCTTTCTCTCTGGGTACCGCGCCGGTTTCCCAATAAAATACAGGAAGCCCCGTCCCGATCTGGCTGGCTGTCTGGCATTTTTTTATGTGCTAAATCTGGCAGCCCTGATCCCATGCTTAAAATGCCTCCCTGCGCTTCTCTCGTTGGTTTTAAAATAAAAGCTCGGCTTTTAAGCGTGACATTCAAGTTCTGTGTGATTCAGACCCCTCTGCCCTCTCTCATCTCCTCCCTCCCCACTTCTTACCACGCCAGCCCCCTCATCTTACGCCCAGCCGTCCCCAGCTGCCTTCTTGGAAACCCCGAGGATGAATCTCAGCATTGGGGACCTAGGAAGAACCGGTGGCCGCGTTCTCAGTCGGGGAAAGGGGGGCCCCGGAGAGGTCAAAGGCCTTCCCAAGGTCACACAGCAGTGTGAGAAGTCCGGGCCAGGGTCCATGCTAGGACCTCAGACTTCGCTTGCAAAAACACTGAAAGTCCTAGGAAGGTACTCTGGGAGCAGGAAAGGTATTAGGTGTGAAATGTGGGGTCTCAGAGGACTAGTGGGTGCTTCCTTAAGGAGTGGGGGGGTGAGGGGCGGCCGGATCGCTGGCCCAGAGCTGATTCTGGGGATCAGCCTCAGCAAGCTGCAATGCCAGAGAGGTTTGGGGGGCGTGGGGGAGATGGGGAAGAGTGAAGACTGTAAATGTTCAGGGTGCAGACAAGCAGCTCCCCAGGGCGCAGGGGGAGTGCTCCTCAGACCAGGGGCTGGGGATCAAGGCCCTGTCCGCAGCTCGCTCCTCAGGGTTTGGCCCGGAATGGGAACTCACTTCCCCGAACCCAGGCCGCCGGGCGTGAGGGCGCCTTAGACTGGGGATTCTAAAACGGCCAGACTAGCCGAAACCGGTGTGGCTCAGTGGATAGAGCGTCGGCCTGCGGACTGAAAGGTCCCAGGTTCCATTCCGGTCAAGGGCATGTACCTTGGTGGCGGGCACATCCCCAGTGGGGGGCGTACAGGAGGCGGCTGATCGATGTCTCTCTCTCATAGATGTTTCTAACTCTCTATCCCTCTCCCTTCCTCTCTGTAAAAAAAATCAATAAAATATAAATACAGCGGTACCTCGAGATACGAGTGCCCTAACATACGAGATTTTTGAGATACGAGCTATTTTTGCTTTGAAATACGAGCAACATTTGAGATAGGAGTCATCGTGCGGATCAGCCGGCTGCACACAACCCACCAGTTTACCGAGACTCGAGCATCTCATAGTTTCCCATGCATCAAGGTTACAGGATGAATTAAACTCGTATCTCGAGGTACCACTGTAATAAATAAATAAAAATAAAACAATAAAATGGCCAGACTCATCCTGCCGAGCCCAGCGGCCCGTGGTGGCTCCAGGCGTGGGGGCCATCAGGATGGGACCGGAGGACGCCTTCCCGTGGGGGGCTCCTGGGCAGCCTCTCCCCACTCTGCAGGCACCCGCCCCCAAACTCCAAGTGGACTCGCTTCCCCACTGGATCCCGGGAAACTCTGGCTGCGTGACAGCGGCTCGATGAACACATCTCTGCGCGGCGCTGAGAGCCGGGCCGGTAATTGACTTGTAGCTCACACGACCAGCCCGGCCAGCGGGGGCCTCGTCGTCGTTAGCAAAGAGATTTATCACCGAGTCGCGGCAGCGTCCCATTTCTGGAGCCGAGAGGAGGCCGCTCCTTGCCAGGAGTCACTCATCCTTTGTCTTCAAAGCAAATTCCTCCACGGCTGGAGGCTTCCTGGGCCCAGGCCGAGGCCTCCGGCCAACGTGCTGGCCCGGGTCCCAGAGTCTCGGTGCCTCTACCTTGAAACTCTCAGCAGCAGCAGGGAGCCAGGGAGGAAGGACAGCGCGGGGTGGAGGGGCCCTGAGTTCGTACCTGGCTCTCCCCCCAGCTGGCTTGAGACCCTGGGCAAGTCAGGTAACCCCCTAACGCTTCCTCGTCCCCGTCTGTGCCACAGGGTCTGCGGTCCCTGCTTGAACTGCCCCTGAGCAGAAGTAGAAGAGCAATCAGCCATCACTTACCTTGTGGAGCGGCCGGCCGCATGGAATCATGGTCGGCTGGATCTGGGTCAAACTTATTTTTTTTTAAATATATTTTTTTATTGATTTCAGAGAGGAAGGGAGGAGGAGAGAGAGGAACAGCAACGGTGAGAGAGAATTCATGGATGGATGGATGGCCTTCTGCCCGCTCCACATTGGGGACTGAGCTGGCAGCCCAGACATGCGCCCTGACCAGGAATTGAACCATGACCTCCTGGTTCATAGGTCAGTGCTCAACCTCTGAGCCACACCGGCTGGGCTGGTTTCTTAATTCTGGAAGCTTTGGTTTGTGCATTGGGGGCACTCAAAGGGCCTGCTTTGTAGCGTTGTTGTCAGGAAGCAAGGAAAGGATGCGCAGGAGCCATGAGAAGGGTGCAGATGCCCTAGCCGGCCTGGCTCAGTGGATAGAGCGCCGGCCTGTAGACTGAAGGGTCCTGGGTTCGATTCTGGCCAAGGGCACATGCCTGAGTTTCGGGCTTGATCCCCAGTGTGGAGTATGCAGGAGGCAGCCAATCAATGATTCTCTCTCATTATTGATGTTTCTATCTCTCTCTCCTCCCTTTCTCTCTGAAATCAGTAAAGAAATATATATATATGTATATGTGTGTGTGTGTGTATATATACATATATATGTGTGTATATATGTGTGTGTGTGTGTGTGTGTGTGTGTATATATATATATATATATATATATATATATATATGCAGGTGCGGGTCTGCATCCAGTCCCATCCAGCAGCACTTTGATTAGCAACCCGCCCCCTGGGGGTATGTGGGTGGCAATGTTGGTGGTGGTAAGACTGGCCCATCACTGTGTGTATCACCCAACTGAATGGCTCTCAACTCTAAGAATTTTTTTTTAAATATAGTATTTTATTGATTTTTTTACAGAGAGGAAGGGAGAGAGATAGAAAGTCAGAAACATCAATGAGAGAGAGAGACATCGATCAGCCGCCTCCTGCACACCTCACTGTGGAAATGTGCCCGCAAGCAAGGTACATGCCCCCGGCCGGAATCAAACCTGGGACCTTTCAGTCAGCAAGCCGACGCTCTCTGAGCCAAACCGGTCTCGGCGGCTTTCAACTCCAGATGAAGAAACGTGTGCAGAGGTTAAGGACTTGTATAAGGTCACCCATTCAACTGGTAGGTGGCTGAGGTGAGCTTTGAGCCCATCCTAGCTGACTCCAGGGCCCCCACTGGCTGATGAACTCACTAGTGGCCCGGTGCACGGATCTGTGCCCGTCGAAAGGAAATGAATGAGAAGGTGGCACGGGGGTGAGACTGGGCGAGAAAGGCTGGTCATGCCCTGGAGCCAGCCTCCCGTGGTCCCTCCCCGGCCGGCCACACTGGGGCAGCGCCAGGGCTCGAAGGGCATCTGCAGAGTGAGTAGGGCCCCTCCCTCTGGCAGGGGGTCCTCGGCCTGACCTGCGGGGATCAGGCCGGAACTGGCTCTCTGATATCCCTTGAGGGGCCCTGGAGTGGGAGAGGGCAGAGTTGCTATCACTCGGCAGCTCCTGCGTTGAGAGTCTGCCCCCAGTGGTCAGTGTGCATCATGCCTACCAGCCGGTCAGCCGGTCGACTGGTCACGTAGCCTTTTATATATACAGTGGTACCTCGAGATACGAGTGCCCTAACATACGAGATTTTTGAGATACGAGCCTTCGAGTGAGCGATTTTTGCTTTGAAATACGAGCAACATTTGAGATAGGAATAATCGAGCGGATCGGCCGGCTGCACACGACCCACCAGTTTACCGAGCATCTCATAGTTTCCCACACCTCAAGGTTACGGAACGAATTAAACTCGTGTCTCGAGGTACCACTGTAGACCTGAAAGGGTGAGGGTAGACAAATAAGAGCGTTGTTAGCAGTGAGGACACAGAAGCAGTGGAACCGGGTGGATTTGGGTAATCCCATCTCAACTACCTTTTAGCTGTGTGACCACAGGCAAGTTACTCACCCTCTCTGAGCCTCATGCCTGTTAGGTTCTTAGTGCAGTAACTGGTGTGCCAAGCGTGAGTTCTAACTAGCGCTGCTACTAAAGGCGGGGTGTGCTCTGTGCTGAAGGATGGCACCACGGCCAGCAGTAAGTGCTGGCCGACAGCAGGAGACGGTGGCATTGACATGGGGCTTTGGAGGACAGAAAGGCTTCTGATGGGTGAAGCCAGTGGGAGACACCTCTAGGCAGACTGGCTGGTGCACCGGGAGGCGCCAGGAGGGAAGGCCCAGGAGAATTCTGGGGCGAGTGAGCAGGGAAGCTGGGAACCCCCGTGGGGATTCATTCATTGAACGAATGAAGGAACCCCGGGCACACATTCATTCATCTGCCCGCGGGGACAGGTGACTGACTTTAAGATCGCTCTCTGTGTGCCGGATACTTGGACATTTTCATCAGCCAGCCACGAATGAGTCTGTGCTTGGTCCCCCACCTGCGGTGAGCCAGGGAGGGTGGTAGAAGCTGACTGGGCACCGTCTCTGCCTCTGGGAGCAGCGGGCGGTCATTGGTGAACACGCATGCAGCTCCGCTGGCTGTGCCTGCACTGGGGTGGCACCCCTCCCTCATCACACTCACCGCTCTTCCCTCTGAGGCCGGGGACAGTCCACTGTCAGGCTGGGGACAGTCCACTGTCCGTGGGGCAGGGGCCAGTGGGCCGTGTCCTCGGCTCCGTGGCGATGGCGTGGTGACGAATGAGGGGGACCAGCCTCCATGGGGTTTTAATCTCCGTGGGGACATCTTTCCCAAGGCTGGGTGGTGACAGAGCCCACAGCCGAGGCCTGCTTTTACTCTGGCTCCTTCAGGGATATTCCAAGGCTGGTGTTGTTGTTGTTATTATTATTATTATTAAATCTTAATTGTTCAGATTATTGCAGTTGTCCCTCCTTTCCCTCCCCCCCCCCACATAGCTCCCCTCCACCTGGTTCCCACCCCACCCTCTGCCCTAACCTTCCCCCACATTGTCCTCCTCCATAGGTGTATGATTTTTGTCCAGTCTCTCTTCCTGCACCCCCCTCACCCTTTTCCCCCGAGAATTGTCAGTCCACTCCCTTTCTATGCCTCTGGTTCTGTTATATTTACCAGTTTATTCTATTCGTCAGATTTTTTATTCACTTGATTTTTAGATTCACTTGTTGACAGATATGTATTTGCTGTTCCTAATTTTTATCTTTCCCTTTTTCTTCTTCTTCCTCTTCTGAAAGTGTTTCTTGGTCAACCTGATCCCTTCTCCTCCCGGACCCTGCACGGCTGGCTGCTCGAGCCCACGTGATTGGATCACCCGGATCAGCCTCCTGGCCCAGGACCTGGCCAACCTCAGAGCGCTGTCCCCCGCCCAAATACCCAGGTCCTGTGCCACCACCAGGTACCTCTGAGAATGCCTCCCGTCCCCTGCCTTCCCATCTCCTCCCGGAAGCCTTCCCGACTTCCGTGACCACCTTATGTCCAGCCCCGACCATCCCGGGAGCACAGCTGTTGGTTAGCAAAATTCTCTTATAGTTGCTTACCCATATGCACCTGAGCAGGGCAGCGGTGTGACAGCAGGAAGGGGCTTTTCCTGCCTTTCCATCTCATCCCCAGCACCAGGCAAGGGAGGACAAAGGACGAGCGGTGTTTGGAGGATTTGGCTTAGATGGGCGCACATCTGGGATGATGCTCTGACCAGAAAGATTCCCATAGGTTACCGGGATGACATCGGCCTTTGCCCAGCACTGTGGGACTTCTCAAGATGTATTACCCTCTCTCCTCATTTGTCAGGGGGAGTTGGGGGAGGGGCTGAGTCCCGGGACATACCCAATGGGCTGTTTCCACCTGTCCAGCAGGCCCAGTGAGTCCAGCCAGGTGGGGTCACCGGGGAGCAAAGGTATCTAAAGTGCCACTCACCAGTGTCACCCTCAAACCAGAGCTGAGTCTCCGTCAGGTGGAGAGGAGCTCGGTAATGACACACACACACAGTTTTGTAACCAGCTTGCTGTGTGACCTTGGATGAGTCACTCCACCTTGCTGGGCTGGGCCTGACTTTCTTCATCTGATAACAGCAGGGGCCTGGAGGATTGCTCAGCTGCCTGCCAGCCCCGAACCTTTGCTCCACTGACTCAGAGTGTCTCTAGCTGCACAAATAAAATGTCCCTCCCTGACCTGCAGCTTGGGGGTCAATAATTCTGGGCGAAGCACCCTTTGCCGTAAAGCCAGAATCCTGCCCTGTTCCCTCCAGACCCGGACAGGATCTTGAGTCATTGCTCATCCTTTCTCCCTCTGCCCCGCCCTCCCTCCAGCCCCCCTTCACCACCTCCACCCCCAATCCAGGATGCGGCAACTTGCCTGAATGAAGAGCGGCCCGTCACGTGGCCCGGTCGCCGTGGCAACGGGTCCCCGCAGGCGAGGTAAGCATCAAAGTCACATGAGAACCCCAGAAAATTGGCTGAGGTATTTATAGAAGCAGGCTGGCGCTTTTATGGAAACGGGTCTATATTTGACTCAGGTACAGAAAGCTCTGTGCTGGCCCCGGGGGAGAGGCAGGTCTTACATCTGATCCTCCCTGTCTTCCCAAGCGGAGGGGGGTGCCCAGTCCCCACCCATCCTCTGTGCCCCGGCACCTTCCCTTCCCCACACCAGTCCCAGCTGCTGCCCCTGCTACCACAGCAGGCCCCCTTCTGATTGCAAACAAAGCCTTCTTCCTGGCTGGGAGTTTGGGGGCCCAGTATGCTGGGCAGGTGGGCAATGAGGACCCTCTGCACCACTCCCCCAAGTACCTCCAAGAGAAATGTCCCTGCAGTGACTGTGTTACTCCAAGCTCGCCCCTTCCTCCTCCTGTGCTGGGAGGAAGCTGCTAAATGGAGGAAGAATACATTATAGAGAGAGTGAGCCTTGGAAGGGACGGATGTTCCAGAAAAGCAAGGAGGTGTGAATGGTCACCCGTTCACTGAGCACTCACTGGGTGTTCTCTCAAGTAACGCTCCCCCCATCCAGTGCTGTGGAAACGGCTGTTACCCCATTTTCCAGATGAAATGTAACCTCTGTGATCTCCTACACGACCGGATCTGGGTTCACTTGTGGACTCAGGGTTCTGCGCCGTATTCCTCAGGACTAGGACCGCCCCCACTTAAACTTGTAGCTTCCTAATGTACCTTAAACTTGTAGCTTCCTAATGTACCTTACCGGCTGGTGGGCGAATTCCCGTCACACCCATTACTTCCCCCGCTGATTTCCTGGCTAATGAATTACTTGTTTCCCTTTTCCCAATGAATCTTAGAAGCAGCTTGTCTGATTACAGAGAAAAAAGTCACCCTTTTGTTATTTTCATCGAGTCCTTTTAAAACTATAAATTAATTTATATGTTTTCTCTCCCAAGAGTACCTAAAATTTCTTTTTTTACATCCAAATGCCCTTTACGAACTCTCAGCAGCATCCAGATGCTTTCTTCGTGGCAGAGATGCTGCATGAAGTTTATTCCAAGTTTATTCTTTTCTGGTTCTTGCTCTTGTAACCATTTCTTATATCTCCTCACTGGTTGGTATATTGGAAGGTTATGATACTTTACATGTTAATTTTGCATACATCACATTCCTGAATCCTTTTTTATGTTTTTTTTTACTTGTGAATTATTTTTTAAAAAACGTATTTTTATTGATTTCAGAGAGGAAGGGAGAGGGAGAGAAAAATAGAAATATCAATGATGAGGATTGTTGATTGGCTCCCTCCTGCACACCCTCCTACTGGGATGGAGCCCACAACCTGGGCCTGTACCCTGATCGGGAATTGAACTGTGACCTCCTGGTTCATAGGTCAACACTCAACCACTGAGCCTTGCCGCCTGGGTTTGAATTATTTTTTAAATGAAGCTTTCAGCCTTTAAGAGGAGAAAACACACACACACACACACACACACACACACACACACAAAACCCTGGGGTAAATGGCTATTTCCTAATTCAATGAGTTCCTAAGTGGAGAATATTTAGAGCAGTGCCTGGCCCATCTTAGGAGTTACTGATAATAGCAACAGTCATAATACGGCCTGGAGTTCACACAGGGTCATATTTCATTTAATCCTCACAACGACCCCATGAGGTTAGAGAACGGATTATTATTTCCATTTCCCAGAGAATAAAGAATCTGAAGGTCAGAGAGATGAAGTAGTCGGTCAAGGTCACCTGGTAAGGTGGTGCTGGATCAGAGCCTGTGTTTATCTGACTACATCACGCCGTCTCAGAGAGAGACCAGGCCAGTCCCTTTGCAAAGTGGAGGGTCTCTGGCACCACTCCTTTCGATGGGTGTTCTGGGTGCTCACGCAGGGGTGTGCTTAGTTGGGCCACCCCACCCTGCTCAGTAAGGACTCTGGATTCAGTCACTGAAGAGGGGGGGCAGCTTTCTAAGTAAAGGGACAGACTGGGGCTGCCTGCATTTGTGTGGCTCCCTTCTATCCTCCCAACAGAAGCCGCAGCTCCAGGCTGACAGGCCCGCCCTCCACAGAGAGAATTCAGCTCACCTTCCGGCCTTCTCTCCCACTTGTCCCCCGAGCCCACAGCTCCCCTGCAGGCCTGCGAGGTCAGGGACCTGGGGAGCCCCATCACCCGCTCCTCCTGCTCGCTCTTGATTCCTCTGCAGCGTCTGTCCTCTCACTCCAGACAGGAAGCGGAAGGACTTATTAACACAGCCCTGTACCTCAAATGGTAATTTCACCCAGGTAGCTCAAACTGCAGCTACTCCTGCAGTGTGTTACTTCCGGTTTTTAAAAACATATTTGTATTGATTTCCGAGAGGAAGGGAGAGGGAGAGAGAGAGAAATATCAATGATGAAAGAGAACCATTGACTGGCTGCCTTCTGTATGTTCCCCACTGTGCTTCGAGCCCCACAGCCTGAGCATGTGCCCTCACTGGGAATCGAACCGTGATCTCCTGGTTCATAGCTCAACACTCAGCTACTGAGCCACACCGGCCAGGCAATACCCATAGTTCTCACCACACTTCCTGTCTTCTTTCAGCAAATCTGCATGGAGAGTTCATTCTGTGTTGAAGACAGGTGTGGTCTCTGCCCTGTGAAATGTCCAAGGTGACCATCATCCAGCAGCCGGTCCCACCATCAAGCACTTGACATTGTGATGAAGGCTACAGAGGAGAAGAAACGTCCATGGTCGGGAGAGGCAGGAAGAGTGGGGGTCCGAGATGAGCTCTGGTGAGTGGGCAGGGGGTGAGGAGAGAGGAAAAGAGGGGACTGAGGCTGAGTCAGGAAGGAATGGGGAGTCGGAGCTGAGAGAAGGTTGGGGCGGGGAGCGGGCTGCAGGAAGGCCGTGGGAGAGGAGTGTGAAATGAGCTGGGGATGGGGAGGGCCTTGAAGGACCTGCTAAAGATGGGGCGCAGCTGTGAGCTTGAGAAGGACCCATTCATCTTGGTGCTGCTGAAAGGGGAGCAGTGGGGGGGAGCTTGGTTCCAGGCTGTCTTTTTGAGGGTGTCTGCATAGCACACAGCTTTGGAAGTTGGAGGTGGTGTCTCCCATGGAGGACAGGTGTGTTTGCTGTCCGGGATAGCACGGTACTAAGTCTGACAACATCGGGGGCCAAGGTTGGGCAGGTTGGCTGGCAGCCAACTCTAAAAGATGGGGCTCCCCTAAGCTGGGGCTCCCCAGCCGGTGCGGTATGATCCGAGCACAGCCCCGCTTCCCTCCGCTGGACTCAGGGTGAGGGGAAGCTGGTTTATTGAAGCTCAAGCTTCCTACTGAGCCACGAGGAGTAAGATCCTCTGTCCCTGGCCCAGGAGTCGCATGTCCCCTGCCAGCACCCACGAACCTGTCAGGCTCACTTGTTAGACGCCAGGGTAGAATCTCGGAGCCTCCTGAGTCATGACCACAGTCCTGTTGCCTTTCAGCGGGACCCCTGAGACAGCTGCCACCGCCCATCCTTCCCAAACACGTGTGCCTAATGCCAGGGTCCCCTTCACGTCCGTGAGAGCAGCAGTCGCCAACCTTACGGACCTCAGGGACCACCCGTTGGCGACCGCAGCTCTAGACTCTGTGAACAGCCCTCCAAGGCCCTGGACTATGGCTCCTGCCTGCCTGCCTTCACCCACTCCCGCTCCAGCTCAGGGATTCCCCCCGCTACCCCCCTAGATACCTCCACTCTCTTGGATCTTGGCTCTTGTCATGCTGTCCCCTCCACAAGGGTCATCCTTCTCGCCTTCCACCTCTGAGGCCAGGATCCTGCCTCACCTCCTCCATGAGGTCTGCCCAGAGCCCCCCACGTTCCTTATCCTCTAGGGCAGTGGTTCTCAACCTTCCTAAGGCCGAGACCCTTGAAGACAGCTCCTCATGGGGTGGTGACCCCCAACCATAAAATTATTTCCGTTGCTACTTCATCACTGTCATTTTGCTACTGTTATGAACTGTAATGTAAATATCTGATAGGCAGGATGTATTTTCATTGTTACAAACTGAACATCATTAAAGCATAGTGATTAACCACAAAACAATATGTAAGTATATATTGTGAAATATTTACTTCTAATTACAAAAAAATGAAATGTTGTCTTGAATCGTGGTGTAGCATGGGTATCAGTCTTCATATAACAACAGTAAACTACATTGCTACACTTTGCTACACCGAGGAGCGGT